>JADLZK010012810.1:0-155145 GCA_015847255.1 Hyparrhenia diplandra
ATCTTTTCGGCAAGGATATCTTGCTTGTGTGAGCGTCAATTCGACCTAAGAGAGATCCGTGCAGTGCAGGCCGTTGCTTCCCACAGGCTTATGAGAGTCCAGAGCTTTTGTCAGGTTCCGGCAAAGACGATCGGCGACGGTAACTGCTCATCAGAACGAGATGCGACGGGTGAACGCCCTGGCTCCCTGCAGAAGCTACGCCGTTGCCCTGCTCGTTGTTTTCTTCAGAGATGACCTGCCTCGTTGTTTTTTTTGTTCCCTGTTGTCACCCGTGCGGCCATGCCTCACTCAGTATGCTTCTTGCTTGCCAGACATGCCCTTGAACATGTCACAGTTGACGTTTTAATCGATGCACTTCACTTGGTTTTATTATGTGTCCCTTTTCAGACACCGTCCTAGTACACCAAACTGTACAAAATGCCTAACAGCACTTTGCTGTGGTGGTGGATGCGAGCAAACTGTGCACCCAAGTCCAACTGAATTACTAGTACCTTTGGTACGGCACAGAGCTTGCTGTTAAGATGTCATATGGTTTCTTCTATTCTACGGTCTGAAACCCGTAGGCTACAAGTAATACAATTGTCGACGGCAAGCAAAGCCTCAGGCACAAAACTCATGTTCAAAAGCAGGTCGTTTTTCTTTCTTTTCTTACTTGCCTTTCTTTTCCTTTTTATGGCAGGGACCAATGGTATTTTTCGGAGAGATGGATCCCACAAGTTCACACGTTTTTTGGTTTTTGACAAGAAAGTTCACACGTTGAAACTGGGGCGGTTTCCACAAGGAAAGGGAAAGGGACTGTTCACCCATCAGTCTGTGTGCTCATCCAAAGCGTTGCAGGCTTCATACTTCCTGGACAGAAAATGATGCTTTGGAATAGGGCCCCTGCTGTGCTGCAGTGCTGCTGGATGATGTTCTCATGGTCACCTACCACCAGAACTCCACAAGCAAGCATTGCTTGCAACACACACAGCTTGCTTCACTTTTTCTCCATTCCGTGCACTGGTGCAAGGGTGTACATCAGGCATGAGAGCTACGAGGGCAAAAGATTGTTCCTCCGACGAAACCTCGATACCGAACTGAAGATCTTATCATGTTCTGCCGATGCCTAGTAGTGTAGTGGGAAATAATGGGGAACGAGTGAAATGCCTTTGTGACACTCACTCACTGAACAACGACATGTATATATGTCCAAATCAACGAGTAATGGCGATGGGATCTAGCTTGATTTGCAAATTCAATGTCGACAGCTATCAACTGTATGGCGTTGGCCCTGCTTAACACTCTTTTATGGATGTGTTTTGCTTAGCAACAAATTAAAATGAACATCTAGCGACAGGGATACGGCAGGGGCTAGCTGTGGTGGTGGTGAAAGGAGGGCAGAGTACATTCATCATGCATCTTTTTCATGTGCTCTTAGTTAGACTTGCAAGAATGGGGGCTACTCCTTTTTTCAGTTTCTTGTCGCTTCTTTTTATCCTTTAATAGATGTGCAGGTACAATACAATTTGCTCGCTTTCATGGATGATACAGCCTGATAAAGTGGCCATGAAGTGGCTTTAGTTTAACTCCTTTGTTATTGCCTACCTGTTGTGAAGAACTGACCGACGAAGTTCCCTTTTTGTGTGTTAAATCAAACTCTCAGATCACTAAACAATCCGAATCTGTAATGCTCTTTAAATTAAGAAATTTTCTATAATAATGGGAAAAAAATTCAATGGTTCAAATCGTCGAGAGCGGCCGATCCGACGGGTTACAAAGGTAGGAGGCAACAGAGGTAAAAACAGCGGAGGCAAAAATTGCCTCTGTTGTGTCTATGATAAAGTGGGCCATAAGAGCAAAAATTGCCTTCCATTGCCTCCCACCAACGCGTGGGGATTAGCACTAGACTGTAATTGCATTCGTGTAATTTTTTTTGATCAAGGACAAAAACGGTAACTTCATAACTTCATAAACGTGTCTATAGTTAGTTGGATTAAAAAAATCAACAACTCTCGGTCGTTTTAACGGTTCGTGGTTCTAGGGTTCATAAATTCGTTCTTGTAATTCCACGAGTGGTTTGTGGATCGCCGCGCAGCCTGATCCGCCGGGTCCTTCCCCGTCGCCGGAGGGGACCGGATCCGGCGCGTGCAGCACCCGACTCGGCAACTCGCCTTCTTCCCGCCACGGGCGCCGCCATGTTGCCCAGGGCCCGGCCGCCGCCGCCGACGGGGCCGCAGTCGCGCCGGGTCGCGGCTCTTCGCCGCTGCACATCGCGTCGCCGCCTCCTCCGCCGCTGGGCGCCACTCCGCACCGGCACTCACGACGCGAGATGGCGAAAGTGCGGGAGGCACGCCCGGCGCCGCTGCCGCCCTCGACCGTCTCCACACCGATCAAGAGCTCGCCGACGCCAGCTCCCCGGCGAGGCACCCTCCGCCCGCGCCTCGCTTGACCGGTGAGTGCCGAATCCCCTCCCCCTCCCCACTTCCACACGGACGTGCTCCTCCATCTTCATTCGGTAAGCGGCGGCATTCAGCGGCAAAGACCCAACCCGGGCGGATGAAGGCGACTTGCCACCTCCATGGCGGCGCGGGGAATGGGACGCACACTCTCCGGATGTTCCAAGGCGTAGCCTGCTGGAGTACGAGCAACTCCACACATGCACGCCACCTGTTCGAGCAAATGCCTGAATCTCTGAATCATGGAATGACAAGTGATGTAATGCTCCATAAGTTTTTCTCACTGTTTTTGTATCATGTGCGTAAGTTTGAGAATTCTAATAAATGATTCTCGTGGTTGATAAGGATCTCGCTAGACAAACGTATGCTCTCTCTTTGTTGGTTCTTAAATATCATATCTATAGTATATGGCTAATTATGCATGCTATGTAGGTGTCAAGAAGAAAGTTGCGCGTAAACAAAGCCTTGTCTGGTTGGTCGAATCGTATTTGATTCCCTAATGAAGTTTCCAGCTTTGGTATGTGACCCAATATCACACAATAGTTTCTAAAATTCGTGCATATTGTTCTATATGGTTGAAGTGTGTTATTAGTGATTTATTTTACAAAATCATGACCCATTTCTGTATGGCTGACACAGCCACATGCAAAGCTCATAATTAAGCAAACAGAACTTGTTATTATTAAGATTGAGATATTTGAATCGGAAAAGTATATGCTGCTTGATTGTGTATATATCCTTGTTAACCGATACAGTTGTCACTAGTCCCTGGAGTCATGGGGTGAACCAGTAAAATGATTAAGCACCTAGTTTTCTGTTAGTAATGGGGAACTACTACCATTGCAGTTTAGTGTTGTGTTATGTACTGACAAGCTCGATCTTATTTTTTGGTTGCTTCAGTACCCTTATAGTTTGCTCTCGTTTTCTCCCATGCAATTGTCATACCAGAAACTTAATCCATGTGTCTCTTTATGATTCAGGAGGTTGATTTGTAATCCATGTGTCCAACTTTAAATATTTAGAGGTAGCATAACCATGTCGGGACCTTTGACAACGCTATATATGATATAGTAGATTGGCTTCGATTTCACCAAATTTTATTCTATGGTTTGAATGGAAAGTCGACGCCGTTATCTCTCATTGTTTGAAACATGGCTACTGACATAACACAATATATTGAGTAAAGCGATTTTTCTTATCGACATTTGTTGCAGTCCAGCTCCTTTTGCTATGCTATGATGCCCGAGAGCCACATTTCGATGTGAAGCTCAAGTTCATCAGTCTTTCACATGTCGCGGAAGGTGTGTAAAACCCACGACCGCAAGCTCCAGAAGTAAAGGTCTTCACATCCAAATAAGGATTGGCAAGCCACAAGAAGTTCCACAAAGTTCATGATCATGAGAAGGTTGCGTACCATGAAGACATCTCCTAGACCTAGCTTCACCGAAAGCTCTACTAAGCCCGTTATTTACAAAAGACAGAATTGTGATGACATAGTTGAACCCATATATATTTAAATTAAAACAAAGGTACAAATCACAAAAAAAAAAAATTAAAAGAGAAAGTTTAAATAGGAACAAGTAACCAAAAATGTTGTAAAACAAAAAAAAAAGAGCACCAATGGGTATTGAACCCAAGAGCTGCGGCTCAAACAATAGAGGCTAACCATTATGCTATTCAAGAGTAAGATGGTGGGGTAGCTACCGTTCTCTTTTTAGCCTTACTTATTCTCGAATAGTTAAAATCAAGGGACCGACGATCCTAATTTTGGAGGAGGAGGAAAATTACAGGGAACCGACGATCCTAAACTTACTCGCGATCGCGGCTGGTTCCCTCCTCCCGAAATTCTCTGGCTTAAGCGGCCGGTTTCATTGCTACTACTGTATGCTTAGTGTCGGTGGTTGGTTGATGCTTCCTGTCTTGCTTTCGGCATGGATTGTGGTAGCATACAGCGTAGTGTAAGAGTGAGCCGTGAGCATGTAGATCCATCAGTCCATTATGATTTCTTTTCGTTCGTGTTAATCTACCAGGGCCTGGAAAAGAAGTGCCGTTTGCGCCTTCTCTCTGAAGAAAAAAAGAAGTCGGTACAATCCAAACAATTACTGTACATCAATTAAGTCGGTACAATCCAAACAATTACTGTACATCAGTCATTCGGAGCAATGATCGGACAGTCTTATTCTGATTTGTTAGTGTACAAATATACATTGATGAAAAAAAAAGTAACCATCAGTTAGCACTATCAGTTAGCACTAGTGTTCACATGTAAAAAAGTAACCATCAGTAACTTATCATACACTAGTGTTTATATGAGTTGCCATCTGATATTACTGCATATCAAGTAGCAGACTTTGGTTTGAAAACACACCCCTATCAGTTAGCAGTACAGATAGTAAGCATATCAGATATTGCTAGTTGTAGTCAGAACGAAGCCTCAAGTGAATATTCAGCAAAGATTACTAGCTGTGAACTAAAAATAATCTGCACAAAATCGTAATAATGACCTGTTGTTTGGGAAATTCAACAATTGAGATGCACAAAATCCAAACAATATCCTGCACTGCAATTCACTTTAGCACAATACATCTATTCTATGCAGAAGTCACACACATAGTTATCTCAGATTTATTTTACAGGGATATGCCTAGAAATCCAAAGAAAATCAAAGAATCCCTCCTATTGAGTTTGAACTTCAACACAGCAGACCCATGGGCAGCATCTAGAAATCAACCATGCAGATTTGATGCACCAACAAAAGGACCGTGGATATGCTCACCAAACGGTGCTGGTGTTCAAGGTATCTAGAGAATCAAACCAAGCCCCGAGCAGGTTCCTCACCTTCAGGCGGAGTTCAGGGATCAGGGCCACCGGCGGAGACGCACCGGAGGCTAAGGCGACCACCTTGTCCTCGCGCTGGGGGCGGCGCTCCGGCTGAGGCAGCCCCGCCGCACGACGTCGAGGGCAGTCCGCCGGCGAGCAGGGACGGGTGCAGGGTGCTCGTCGCCGGCGGGCAGGGACGGGGAGGCCAGCGGGCAGGGACGGCTGCTCGTCGTCGGCGAGCAGGACGGGACGGTCGGGTGCTCGACGCCAGCGGCCGGCGGGCACCGGCGACTGACCGTGAGGGCGAGGGCGAGATGGTGGCGTACCACGGGTGAGGAAGGGAGGAGGACCGGCAGGGTCGAGGGCGAGGGAGAGGCGGAGCGGCGGGTTGGAGTCGGCACCTCCGCGGCGCAACGACGAGGGCAAGGGGCGTGGCGGCGCACGGAGGAGGGCTGGAAGGAGGGAGGAGGAGCGGCGGGTTGGGGAGGGCGTGGCGGCGCAACGGCGAGGGCGAGGCTCCGGCGCGGCGCAAGGGCCGGCTTCGTGAATTCGAATTTTTCTCCTGGCGTCAATCGGATCTCGGGGTGGGGGGCCGCGGGGGAGGGGTGCGGAGGGGTAAGGTTGGTCAAAAGACTGTGTTACCCTTTCACCAAAAAAAAAGAATTTAAGGAGGCGAATTATAGGCAATGTAGATAGGCAGAAAAATCAAGTCATCATTCATTTTAAATTAATACAAGTTGAAGAGAGCTATTTTTATGAACACGTTGAATTCAGAGAGTGGACACGGGGAAAAGGGACCAGAAGTGTTGTCAATTTTAAGCTACTATTATATGCAACCGACAGTGCAAAATGCTGCATTTTTAATGTCATTGTATAGTTCTTCGCAGAAGAAAAGTTCACGAAGTTGTGTTGGTTGGATCGAGTGGTTGTCGCTTTGGAAAAGTGAAAAAAAAACACGTTTCTACCCACCCACACAACCACTTCTGTTTACACTTGATGACCTGAACAAATCAAACAGTAACAGTACAGGCGTATTCTTGCAAGTGACTTGGTTGGTTTGACACCAAACGTCAATCGGCTACTTACTCTACCAGCATCCCATTCCCAGATGGCCAGATCCGAGCTTAGCATGAGGGCCGTTAAAAATGCGATATTTAACAAGGACGAGACACCACTGATTAGATGCCCCAGAATCATACATTAATCTTGGTTCACTAGTTGAGATGGGGACGCTTTTCCTGAGGCGAAGCTTCAGAAGAATCTGATGATGTTTTGGCACATACTAGATGCGCACATCTCGATCGGCCCTCCACGCTCGCTCGCAAAGTGCGGTTTGTGAAATACATTATGGGGCTATGATAGGTGGCATGTATGTATGTATGATCCTAAAATCAAAGCAAAGGCCGGCACCACATTATGGCAGGGAAAAAGAGGATAGAAAACGTATTATTGTTGGGTAAAGACGACTAAAGAAGCTCAGCATTATTATTGCTCCTAAAAAAAGCCTAGGAGAAATGATATTCTTGCTTCATGGCCAGCTCTTGTACTTTTTGTAGCTTTTGCAGGCATCGGCATCGACGCCCTTTGAGGTAGCTTTGTGGCCGTGGCCCGTGGGTGATGTTTGCATATTGAGCATGTATGTATGGTCAGCAGCGAGCGAGCAGAAGCTGGATCACTGAAATGTGGAGTGTGAATATGTAGATCTCGATCGGACAAGTTGCTAGCTGGCTGACCCGGTAAAAGTGCAGCAGAGGAGAAGACCATTGACCTCCATGACTTGAATACAACAAACAAGAAGGAAAATTCTCACGTTGATCACAGTACCATCTTATTGTTATTATGTTCTGCCTACACTACAGGTACAGGTCGTGAAGACTGAAGAGTACGCACACTAAAGCGAAGTACAATGAAGCCATCTCGCCCGGCGAAATGGGGACAAAAAAATCGACGTGGAAGAGAGAGGAAGTATGAGAGAGAAGAGTAGTAAGCGTATAGATGTTTGTGGGGCCTCCACCACCGCTCTCGGTTACCATTCATGCTCGGCTCGCCGGCACCATGGAGATATTAAATGCTATTGAAATCTACCATCAGTGCTTGAGTGACGTGTCGATTTATTTCGCCGGCAGCCGGCGTATCTATTAGCCATGCTCTAAGGCTGCTGAAGAGTACTCCCTCCGTGTCGGGTTGGTTTTTACAACAACTTTGACTAAGTTTGTAGAAAATATGGCAACATTTAAATATTTAAATAAATTTGTTAAAAACTAGACTTAAAAATCTTTCGGTGATACTAATTACTTAGCATAAATATTTTATATATTCAAATATATAATGAAGCAGTTTTTCTCGGGAAAAGCGTAAGCGGACAGGCATTTTGGGGACGGAGGGAGTAGTAATTAATTTGGAGTAACAGTCTGTAAGGTCCTTGTTAGGTTAGAAAACAGAGAGTTGAGAGTTGCGGATCAACGGCTACAGTTGGTGAAGAGTACTGTACGCACAAATTAACGGATCAACGGCTACGACGACTGTTAAATTAAGTGACAGTACCAGTAGCAGTTTGTTAGTAGATGAGAAAACAGAGATCTGCAGCGTCCAGCGCGTACTGACACAAATCATAATGAAACCGCGATGATTGATGAATGTGTAGTACGTGTGGCTGCTGTTCTGGCTTAGCTTTCCTCTTGCCACTACTCCTGATCTACTACTCGTTTCAGCCCCGTCCAGACGAGATTCATCACTAGAAGTGCTCGTGCAGTCGTACGCAGCTGACAAAAAACGGACGGAGAGGCCAAAGCTAGCACCAGCCAGATACGTACGGGCACACGGCTAGATAAGTCAGCTGTACGGTACAAAAATCGCTAGCTGCAGTTTCTTCAAAAAAAAAAAAAAAAAAAAAAAATCGCTAGCTGCAGACGGACGGAGATCGATTTTGTCTGCACATAGACGTGCATCGCTCTGTTTCTCGTCGTTTGCGTCTTCGTGAGATGCGAGATCGGTGATCCTCTCTGTACATGGACAGAGCTACAACCGGGCGCGAGTGACAGACATGGTGACTGCGATGTGATGGAGATTAGAGACCACGATCGATGCAGCCACGAGTACACGAGGCCTGCAGTGGCGCACGGTGTGCTGGCGATGCCCATGCCGTCAGTCAAGTTGCTGTGCGAAATGCGCTGCCATCATCGACCGTCGATCTCGGGAGGGAATGAAAGGGACTGACGGAGGATTAGAGGGGTATCCGAAGCTTGGTTAGTTAGTGCACTACTAGTAAGCATCTAGCATCAGCAACTTGCATTGCCGCCGAGTACTAGTAGGCTGCAGCCGAATTGGCCGGACGCGGTGGCTATATGTCATGATGAGGCGAGTCGTTACATCCAGCCGACACTGCTCGCAGCTCCCATGCTGCTGCTGCTGCAGTTAACAATTCAGGGCCAAACCACACGTGCTCAGGTGCTGCACACCTAACAAAAAACATTTTTTTTACTGCCCATAACTCTGCGGCAAAAGGTACCGTCCGTTTGCGGGTGGTGCAGGGCAGATGCGGAATTTCCTCGCGCCTGGTTCGTCGTAGGCGTCGGTCGGATTCGGACGCTCGCGAGCGACACGGCCGTGGGTGGGTGCCGGGTCAGGGGTCACCGGTGGCCGGCCCCCGCCGGCCGCCCGTAGGTTAAAGCTGGCGCTAAAAATCCTGCGTGGAGGAAAGAGAGAAGAGAGCCGGCGTTTTCCTTACCGCCGGTTGAAGAGGGCGCATGCTCCACTGCATGTGGGCCTGCATGAAGCTAACCGCCAACTTACAGCCAGCAGCCGGCGAAGAAGCGGGCGTTTGCGTGCGCATGCAGCCGGGCAGCCGGCTGGGTTACTCGCTTGCTCTTATACGGTCGCTTTCCGATCACGTCGCCGGAGCCGGGGCGGGCGGCCGCGGCCGACGTGGGGGTTCGCCTGCCCGCCGCGTGGACCCGCTGTCGGTGCGGCTCCTCGTGCCACCGATGGGTGGGTGATGCTGTTGGCCTGTGACAGGTGGGTCCTGGGCCCACGCACTGGGAATACGAATCCCTCCGTTCGGCTTGTGGTTTCTTTAGGCGGGACTGGTTGGCCCAAGTGGCACGGGCCCAGCTCCTTTTAGGGTCATGTCATTCTTCACGAATCACCGTGACAAATGTTGGTACGCATACATCGCTTGTGTCGATAATTCTTGTTCACCTTTTTTTAGTACTCGACTTTACAAACATGCTCCAACTGTACCCGTGGAATAATAATCGATGTATACGTATTCTTACATGCAGCAAATTAAGAGCCTTTACGCAGACGCCGGAATCGGCATGACCAGGAACGTTGGAAGCAACTGGAATGCACAGGTTATCGCCAGCCCCGTCGCGCCGCTTGGACAGATTTGGGAACTAGGCCTGTTGCTATATACGGGCATCGCCCGAATACGGCATACTCCTGACTCATCATACTCAGCCATCATGTTGCTTAGCTACCTACCAGCCAGAGCCAGCCTCGTTCAATAATTTATTTATCACCGAGATACAAAATCGGGGCCACGTACTGTACGTACACTAGTCACAGTAGTACACCGGAACCGCCTGCCGCTTGTCCATCCATCATACGAAACGACACTGTAGTGGAGCGAAATTCTCATTCCCTGGCAAGGAATACGTACGCATACTACTGTGGTACTGTATCTTTTGGTCACTGCCACGAAAATTCTCCCGGCGAGGGTCCCGGCGAGGGCGATTCTTCTTGCTGACAAGCATGATGCCTGCAGCTGCTGAGGTCGCTGACTTTGGTGTGGATCGATCACGCGCCGGCCTTCCAATTATCATCACTCCCACCGACCGATCGATCGGATCCGATCCGATCCGATCCGAACGCAGGCAGGCAGGCACAACGGACACTTGGAGGTGAAGGCACCAGTAGTACCTGCCAGTACCACCATCAACAGCAGCAGCTCTAGCTTTTGTTGCAGACGGACGTGCCAGCCTGCCTTTTTGCTCTGCTTGCCGCGAGTGAAAGCACCGCCACACAAGAAAAGGAAGGAACGGCCGTCGCGGTCGATTGCCTTGCCCAACGGCGCGCTGCTATGTGGCAAGCAGGCAGGTCCGGTCCGGTTTGCCGCCCACAACAACGGTTGCTTGGCGGCTAAGGCCCCCGCACGCCGGCACCGGCAAGCGGCAAGGCCGTGGCCGTCCTCCCAAGCAAGCCTGCCCAGCACCAGCACCAGCAGTCGTTCCCCCAGTCACCCCAGTACCCCACCGGCGCTCTCTCTCCAGCCACGGTCAAAACCGCACGGCAAGAAACGAACGTTCCAGACCGGAGCTGGGCAAGAAAACCTTTGGGCTCGGCGGCGGCATGGCATGGCATGGCATGGTGATGGCGTGGCGTCGTCACCCGGGCCGCTCGCATCGCATGCCGCGTTTCTTTTAGTTACTGGTATAAATATTCCGCTGCCCTGTCCCTGAGTTGTACGCGCTGGCTTTTTCGTCGTCTCGCTCTCCGTGTCCCTCTCTTCCCTTCCCCACCTCCCACCTCGGCTGGCTGGCTCCCTCTCCATCCCTGGCGCTCAGCTCCTAACCCCCACCCACCTACCTCTGCCCTGCTGCCCCGGCCCGCCCCGCCCTGATCCTGATTTCCCACCCCAATTGAGGACGAGCGAGAGGAGGCACCTGCGCTAGCTGCAGCTGCGAACCGTGCGCACCCGTCTTCCCCAGATCCGGCGCCGCCGAATCCGCGCACCTGCTCGCGCCAGCGGCCAGAGCGCCATCCGCGTGCGCAGGACAGCAGAGCTGACTCTGCTTCTTGGTTGCTGTTGCCGAGTGCAGGAGGAGGGCGGTTGATTTGATTCTCTCTGTCCCTCCCTCCCGGCCTCTCTCTCGCTCGCTTGGCGTTGGCGCGCGCGCGGGGTTGGTGCGTGCACGTACCATGAGAAGATGATGCGCGCCAGGCCCAAAGGTACATTCGCCGACGCCATGAGAGAGAGCTCCCCTCCTCCTCCTCCGGCTCCGGCGGCGCCGGCGGCGGTGAAAGAGGACGAGTGGGAGGTGCGTCCGGGCGGGATGCTGGTGCAGAAGCGGAGCCCCGACGCGGACGCCCCCGCCGGGGCGCCCGTGCCCACCATCCGCGTCAAGGTCAAGTTCAACGGCGTCTACCACGAGATCTACATCAACTCGCAGGCCTCCTTCGGTAATCCCAGTAGAAAAGAATGCACGCCCTGCCCACGATCCTAGCTAGCTACGACCTGCCTTGTGATTGATTTGATCCTCTCCTGCAGGTGAGCTCAAGAAGTTGCTGTCGCCGCGGACGGGGCTGCACCCCGAGGACCAGAAGCTCGTGTACAAGGACAAGGAGCGGGACTCCAAGGCGTTCCTCGACATGGCCGGCGTCAAGGACCGCTCCAAGATGGTGCTGCTCGAAGACCCCGCCGCGCAGGCAAAGCGCCTCCTCGAGCAGCGCCGCACCGACAAGGCCGAGCGAGCCGCCAAGTCCATCTCACGCATCAGCCTCGACGTCGACAAGCTCGCCACCAAGGTAAGGATCGACCGAGCAACCTACTACCGCTAGCTCTTCTAGCTCACGGTGACCTCGGCCAACGCACTACTCAATTCGGTGCAGGTGTCGGCGCTGGAGACCATCGTCAGCAAGGGCGGCAAGGTGGTGGACGCCGACGTGGTCACCCTCACCGAGGCGCTCATGAACGAGCTGGTCAAGCTGGACTCCATCGCCGCCGAGGGCGACGTCAAGGTGCAGCGGCGAATGCAGGTCAGTACGCTGTAGGCTAAATATCTTGCACGAATTCGCGCGCACCGAGAGCTCAACCCGCCGCCCCCAACCGATGATTGCGCAGGAGAAGCGGGTGCAGAAGTACGTGGAGACGCTGGACGCCATCCGCGCCAAGAACGCGACCAAGGCCAACGGCAACATGAACGGACACGCCGCCAAGCCCCGCGCGCCGCACCTCCCGCCGCGCCCGCCGCCCGTGTCGCAGCGGCGGAACTTCCAGCAGCCCTCCCCGGCGGCGCCGCCCACGCAGAGCTGGGAATCGTTCGACCTGCTGTCGTCGGTGCCGTCCACGTCCTCGGCCGCCGTGACCACCACCATGGCGGCCGCGACCACCACGTCGCCGGCCGGCGCCTCCCCGTCCCCGATCCCGCGGTTCGACTGGGAGCTCTTCTGAAGCCTTCCTCCTCCTCCTCTTCGGTGCGTGCCGGTTGATCGATCAGTTCAGACGGTACCTCCCTTGTCCATGGATCTTCTTCATTATCTGCTCCCATCATTAGTGCCATTGTTTCTTCTGTGGATTCTTTCCATTTCTTTTTCTCTTCTTTTCTTCCATTTCCTTTCGATTTGTATATCTACTATATATCAACAAAAAAAAAAAAGAACAGAGACCGAGCCCCCGGTGCGGTGAATGAGTGTGTTCAGTGAGCGAGTCAAAGTCCGTCAGTTCACAACTCCTCATGTCATGAGGATCCATCCATCCATGTTGTTTAGTCACAGCAAATAAGTGGTGGTCTTCTTCTGATGACGATGAAGAATTTTTTTCATGGAATATATATACACACATACTATATAAATTAGCATGTATATTTTGGTCGTGGATGGTTACCATGATTGCTTGATTTCCATTCCAGTGCTATGTTTGTGTAGGATTTGCCTGAATCAGAGTGTGAGGGAGGGGGCGACTGAGATTTGCTCTGCAGGCACATCATTGATTGGGCTTATGTTTTGTGGGCGCCGGGCACAATTATTGTTGGCCATCCCGCGTGCCTGCCAGTGCCAGGCGAGAGACGATCAGCTGAGTTGAGTCCAGGCGAGGCGCGGGGCCGCCGGGCGCCGGCCGGCCAGTGAGGTGAGGCGAGGGTGGCTCTGCTCGACTCATTTGTGTCCGGGTGCTGCGCTGTGTTTATGGTTCGCGCTAACCGTGTGCAGTCTGCTCGGCGCTTCTCCGTTTCAGTCAACAGTTCAGTGTGCTAATACTAAGGGCAACTCCAAGAGAGTTGTTAAAAATAGTTAGCTAGCCAACCTTTAAAATAGAAAACTTTGTAAAAAAAACATCAAACTCGAACAACATTTCTAGTGTGGCGAGGCTAGATGGCTAGATGGCACATGCAAGATATATTTAAGATGCGAGATTATAGGAATAGTAGACTTACTATTTACAAAATAAGATAGCAAAGTTGTTGGAGCTTAGTTTTTTTGCAGGAAATTTCTAAAAATAGTATACACAACAGTAATAGCACATTTGTTGTATTTGCTCTAAGTAATGTGAGGTAAAATGACCATAGTTCTCATGTTTGTTAAAGGCAGTTCATATATATAATAGAACATGGCACTTGATTCATCGCTCGCGGGTTATGCTAGGTTAATTGCAGCATGCTGATAATTAAGGAGGTTGTATGCAACCTTGCATAAGTAAGGAAGACTGATGTGGCGGATAATTTTGATAGTACCACTACTTACCGTGATGCTAAAATGAGTTTATAGGACATTTGAATCGTACCACATAAGATCATCTCAAATCCTTTTTGTATGAAGATTCCTTTTAAATAAAAGTAATAAAAGTTACTCTCTACCTTTGGCTAGAGAGAAATCATAAAGAATGACAATATTTGGAGCTTTCATTAATGATTAATGAAGCTGTTAGGGAACAATTTTTCATCAAAATCTCTATGTTCCTCTCAATACACATGGATATAAAGAGACTCTTTTAGGGATGGAAATGGACCGAATTTAGATGAGATCAGATCGAGATATCACCTTTTACTACAATTTAATTCGAATTCGAATACAATTACATTTTTAATACAAATACAAAAGGAATGTCTAGGATTTAGATTTTTATTTGAATATTTACTTAGTTCAACTCAAAGTGCATATTATTAGACTCAATATATATGAATAGAATTTTGCTACAAAGTTCATTATAAAGTATTATAAATAAATGTGAAAATAAAAAAATTATTTACCAGTCAAGTAGAGAAATTTTAAAAAGATTCCTTAAACCCTGTTCTTCATGGATACATTTTAAAATGAGTTTATAGGACACTTGAATCATACCACTTAAGAGCATCTCAAATCCTTGTCTGAAGATCCATTGAAATAAAAGTTACTCTCTATATCTTTCCACCTTAACAATTTGCATATCTTGTGAGCACAATAGAGAGCTAGCCCGACTCTCTACCTTTGGCTAGAGGGAAATCATAGTGGATGACAATATTTGGAGCTTTCATTAATGAAGCTGTTAGGGGAACAATTTTTCATCAAAATCTCTATGTTCCTCTCAATACACATGATTATAAAGAGACTCTTTTAGGGAAGGAAATGGGCCGAATTCAAATGGGATCGGATCGAGATATAACCTTTTACTACAATTTAGTTCAAATTGAATACAATTACATTTTTTTAATACAAATACAAAAGGAATGTCTAGGATTCAGTTTTTTATTTGAATATTTACTTAGTTCAACTCAAAGTGCATATTATTAGATTCAATATATATGAATAGAATTTTGCTACAAAGTTCATATTTAACCAAGTGAAATAATACCAAAGTACACTTATAATAATCTCCAATATCGAAGTAAACTAAATTCACGGATATTATTTAATGAATTGATAGGTCAAATAAGATGATAGGTAACAAGTAGCCATTTTGTTTTATGAATGTTGTTGTGATTGAAAAATTGTTTAACACAGTAGACTTATTGCTTGTGTACGATACTACTACTAGTAGCAATAAGTCACAGCTGAGATGATCAATCGGTTTGTTTCTAGTCCCATTGGAACGAGTAAAAACTCTGGAGTCTGGAGAGGAGTGGACCACGTGCACGTTGAAGGCCCACAAGAAGTCGTGTCCAGACCTACTTAAAGCGGTTTCTGAAGCACACTTTCCAGGGCCCAATCGGTGGCCGTGCCCGTGCCCAAATGCCAATTGCCAGCTGACATGATTCTTTGTCCGTTACTCCGTCAAAAAAAAAAAAACGTATTTCTTTAACTTTTTAAAATCTAATTTATTTCATTAAAAAATATTATAATAATACCTAATTTATTTTAGAATTTCTATAAATTTTTTAAATAAGATAAATGGTCAAATTAGATTTTAAAAAGTCAAAGAATTATGTTTTTTTTTTTGGATGGAGGGAGTACGATGCAAGTGGATGGCCAGCTCATGCATCATCTGCCGTTGGTTCATTTGGGTGCGGGCGGGATCACCTATCCTTCTCTAGTACTAGTGCCACTACTAGTAGTGCTATAGTAGAGTTTATAGAAGTAGAGAGACATTGCCCATTTGATGTGTCCGTGTGTGTAGAACATCTGCATCCAGATTCCAGACTAGAGAGGGACGATCTATGAGACCAAAGGGTGGATGTGGGGGTCCCACTGTTCTGTGGGCACGGAAAGAGAGGGAGGGGAACGTCGATGAGTTGGCAATGATGAGGTCGAAGTGGACTTTTGGAAGCTTCAGGCCGGCCGCCCTCCCATGGCCATGCATTACATTATTCATGCGTGCCGCCGGAGCCGGAGCTGGAATTCCGGCGTATAAGGGCCTGTTTGGAACGCAGGAATAAAAAACACAGGAAAAAAAAAAACACGGGAATAAGGTAGAGTGAAAAGTGAAAAACTACGGGATTCTAAAACGCAGGAATAAATACTTTGAGGTGTTTGGAACACAGGATTTCACAACACAGGAATCACAGGAATTGCAAAACATGTAAACGATTAAAGGTCATCACTACTGCTAAATATAATCCACTACCGTAGTTCATTTTTATTAGCACTGTCTTACATGTGGGGCCACTGGTCCATGGAACCGATCAAAAGCAAGGCAAGCAACCTTCGTCTGCTCCTTATCCATTCGTTCTCCCCGCATGCTTATCTCTCCCTCTCCAGAAGCAAAGTCAGAAACGGCTGGGGCTAGAGCTCTGTGCCCAGGTGACGCGGTATGGCCACGGCGCCGGCGGAGCAGCGAGGGGCACGGCCAGAGGAGGTCGCGAGCAGAGCTGCGTGACCAGGTGCGTGCACGGGAGCTGGGCGGCGCAGCGCATCGCAGCGCGGCGCAGGCGAGGCCTAGAGCAGCGCGTCGCCGGGTGTCTGGGCGTGGGCGGCGGCGGTCTGGCCGGAGCGGCGCAACGTCATGGAGCACACCGCGTCCCGGTCTACGCAAGAGCTCTCTCTCCCTCTCTAGCGCGCGCGAGTGCCTGTGCTTCCGCGAAAACTTTGGCTCCGAGTGGATGTTAAAATTCCTGTGTTTCGGTGAACATAAGAATCCTTTCCGGAGGAACAGGATGCACGAATCCTGCGTTCCAAACGGTGCATGACGTCAGCGAAACATAGGAATGTCATTCCTCCAAAATTCCTTTGGAATTACTCCAATCCAAACGGGGCCTAATTCCGTGGGCGTTTGATTGGCTAGCCGGCGCATCGGCACGCGGTACAGTACAGCCGAGGGAGAGAGGGACGACGGGTCGGCGTCGTTGTTTTTCGCTTGTCAGCCGTGAAACTCTACCGCCTGTAGCAGCGTATAGGTCTCTCTGGCTCGACAGGGACAAAAGCTTCTATCAGTTTTATATGCAACGGCTTGGACCAGCGCCGTGCGGTGCTGTTGCATGCAAAGCAGTTTGGTGATCATGTGACCGTGTCCGCCGTTCGGTGTTCCTCCACGCACGCGAATGACCACGTCTGGGAATGGGGATCATGGCCGGCCGGGAAACAACCGCATGCTTTCGGGGACCTTTTCCACCGCCCGGCCGGTGAAGCTGATGCGCGAGAGAAACAGGACCCCGAACGGCACTCCGGCAGATGGATGGATGGATCGATTCCAAGCGGCCGGTCAAGGCGCAACGCAACGAACGAAGGCGCAACGCAACGAACGCACGACGCACACCCATCGATGCCTGACCGGGTGGTCAGGTTTGGAACCGATGCCGCCGGCTGCGTCTGCGTGCGTGCCCGTCTGCTCGGGGCGGTGCGGTGTGGGCGGTGGTTTCTCACATGAGCAGCAAGCAGTTCACCAGCAACCAAAAGTGGCCGCACATGCACATACACCAACTCCCTCCCTCTACAACAATACCACAACAACAACCAGAGCAAGCTTTTACGGTACCATCATCCGTGCCCCGGGCACGCATGCAGACACCGACTGACCCATAAATACGTAGGCGCTACGGCCTTGATGACTGCCGTCGTCGTCGTTGCTGCTACTTTCGTATAGTATATCTGTTGTACCTTGCGTGGAGACAGTTGGGTCGGGTTGGGTTGGTTAGGAGCAGTTGTGTGCGCGTGCGTGCAGGATCTAGCAGTAGCCCAAGTGTTACAGTATACTGTTATGCTTGGCTAGCTGATGAGGGAGAGGATCGGACGGACACGACACGACTGGACCGGACAGCGCGCCCGTGTCTGCGTGGCCGCATGCTCTAGTAGCTGCTGTGGTTCCACGCACTTGGGCGGCGGCGCGGACCGCGGACGCTGTGGGCCTGTGTGTGCCCGCAAGCCCGCGCAACTGTACGTGCACAGCTGGAACGGGAGAGGCGACGGCGACCGCTTGTCGTTGCGATGACAACCGGCATGCAGCGGCGAAGGGTGGAACGATGGGTGTTTCCCCTTTTCTCTTCGCGGTCGCTGGCTGCGGTCGCCGCCGGGAAACACGCCACATGACGCCGGCCTCCGTGCGAATTATTGGCAGGGCTGGCTGCTCTAGTTAGTGGGCAAGCTGCGTTAGGTGCGTTTGGATACCATGCGGGCAGACGAGGCCGAGATGAGATGATGCGATGCCGAGGCGTGGCGCTCGGCGGATCGAGCAAGCCCTGCGGTGCGTCGTGTCCGGGGCGCGGGCAGGGGATTTTGTCGACCGCAGGAGTCACGAGCAGCGCATACAGCTTTGCTAGTCTGGGACCTGGGTGCTTGCGTTAGTTGCATACGGTGTGTGACCCACCACGCGGGCGTCTTGCTCAGGTACGTCGGAACTCTTTGGTTCATACCCATATCCATCAGCCACGGAGCCAGCACCGGGGCAAGAGGGGCTCGAGCTCCACCTACGGCTGCCAAGTGCATCAAGCCCCCGTACGGTTGCCATGCTAATTCCATACTATTACGGTTAGGATAGTCAATCATCGATCAACATGTTTCAGTGTCGTCTATAAGTTTCATAATTTGGCATTTCATCATCTAATTTGTGATTTTCGTTGATGTTTGAATATAGGTGAGTGAGGTCGAATATGCAGGAAGCAATTCGAGTTTATTGATTTTGAGCGTAGGTGACTAAAATCGTTGCTGGGCCTTTTTTTAAGCAGAACGTTGCTGGCCAGTTACGTCGTGAACCAAAGAACCCATTAGAATGCTCTGGTGACCGGAGCAACTATTTCCTTATTGGGCCATATTCGTAGACAACTGTTTTCTTGGGCCGGATGCCGATGTCCCTTTCTTTTTCTATTACTGTGTTTTATTTTTTGAGTAAAATCCACTAAAGGTCATTAAACTTGTCATGAGAGTCGCCCGTCGCCCATGTATCTTAAGAAAACTAAAAACAGGTCCTTGAACTTGTCACGATGTCTCATCCAGGTCCAAAACCGGGTTTGGTAGGCGGTTTTGCTACAGTAAGTGGTTTTTTCTTTTTTTTATTTTCTTTTTTTCAATTTAGATTGAATCTTTAAAAAATCATAGTAAATTATAGAAAAATCATAAAATGAAAAATCTAATTCTTTTGGACTTCACATGAGTAGATCTACAAGTGAACATATAATATGGTATACTTTAGTACAAAACTTTTGCTACTGAAACTTTTATTTTTTTTTTTTTTTATTTATTTGGCTAAATCTTTAAAAAATCATAGTAAATCTTAAAAAAAATTATAAAATAGAAATTAGACTTCACATGCGCATGTCTACGCAGTGAGTATATAATATGATATGCTTTAGTCCAATAAAATAACTAGAAGTGCAGCTACAAATTATTTCAATTAATTCAGAAAGCATAGATCTAAAGCTACAATAAAAATTTTGTACTAAAACATACCATATTATATATTCACTTGTAGATCTACTCACGTGGAGTAAAAAAAATTGAATTCTTCATTTTATGATTTTTTTAAAATTTACTATGAATTTTCAAAGATTCAATCTAAATGTTTTAAAAAAAGAAAAAGACAAAAACCACTTACTATAGCAAAAACCGCCTACCAAACCCGGTTTTGGACCCGGATGAGACCTCGTGACAAGTTGGGGAACTTGTTTTCCTAGTTTTCTAACTACATGGGACCTAGATGAGACTTCATGACAAGTTTAAGGACCTCTAGTAGATTTTACTCTTTATTTTTCTTGTGTATTTATGTGGGTTACATCATATATTCAGGTACTTGACTTTGTTTGACTAATTTGTGCATTTGTGAATTGTCTTACCACCACAAATTGCCGTGAAAATGAGGTGAGCTGCTGCGTCGCCAAGCCCGGGTCCGTCCTCCTCGCCTCCAACAGCTCCTCCGTGGAAGCAGCAGCGCGGTAGACGACCTGGTCACCTGGACGCCGCTCTCCTAGCCGGCGACGGGCACGACGCCGCGTGCTGGTGACGCCGTTCGAGTAGGCTATGAGGACGCCAAGCGCGACCACGGGGGCAACGCCAGTAAGGCCACAACACACCGGCGAGGACCTCGAGAGCACTCACCTAGTCCAAACAAAATTTTGGTATTTGCCGTCTCATTAGATTCCAATTAGTAATTCCATGGCATCCAAACAATAGATTTCATATTGTAACCCAATGTCAAAGCTAGCCTGATTTGGTTTCATAGAGCCTGTTTGATGTTTGGTACCAAGCAACTGGCCACATCGGACCCACGTGCGGGAAGCGATGCACGTGCCGTGCAAGTTTGTTGGTCCTCAATCCAAGCAAGCCCATAGCCAATTCAATTCCAAGCACCTCCAATACCAACATCCAAACATAGTGTTTTACATAACTAATAAATAACTGATAAATAGATGATCCGATCGTATATTTGTTCTCACAACAAAGCTATTCTTTATTTGCTACCACCACGTGCCTTTTCTAATGTTCTTTGTCGACGAGCCAACATCAAACCCAAGAAGGTTCTCGTGACTTGAAAGCTCTTTATAATCGTCTCGAACACCAACTGCAAAATCAAATACATTGAACGGATGTCAAGGGGCTCACAACGCAATGGCAAAGACCATTGGTTGGGGGCTCCCCACCCGAGTTCAAATCCCGGGTGTGACACTTTATCCCGGATTTATTTCGGGATTTTCCGCCGTGCATTAAGTGGTAGGCGACGCCCCGTCGATAGCGAGGCGCCGATGGTGACTTCGGAATTTCAAGATTTGCGGCTCAGTCCCTTCGAAGGTGCTCATAGGGGTAGGGTTTGCGTGACGTGTGTTCATAAAGGGGTGAGTGTGCGTGCGTGTTGAGCGTCTGTTATCCGTAATCTCAAAAAAAAAAAAAAAAAAAATACATTGAACGGATCAGCAAAGCAAAAAAAAGGTGTCCAATATGCACATGTATGTGTATCCAGTCACGCACCTGAACAGGGTTATCAGTTTTAAGGTTCCAAATGCGTTTTTCGAACTCGTCCATCTTGCAATTAAAGTCAAGGTGAATGCTCTTCACGTCACTGTTGAACGTGTACTCTAATAAACCCTCTTTTGGGTCAATGTCGTTAAGAGCTTCGAGAGCGTCCTCAAGCAGGATGTGGCTTATAGAACCCAATCCTCTAAGGGCACCCACAAACCTAGTCACAGTGCCCCTATCTAACTTTTTCATGTAACATTCCTTTGTGATGCAAAGGAAGACATTCACATACTCTCCAACTGTCTTCCTCACTGTGTCTGCACAAATCTTAGTAGACAACCCGGTGGCGCTGAGACCACTATCCTGAAAATTCATTATGATAAAAAAACATCACTAGCAAGAAAATGGTGGTGTGAGGTTGATGCGATGATGTGACCACTTAATAAACTTACCACGAGTTGGGAAGCCAACCTGAGAGCTTGTAATGCGTAAAGACAGACACGGACCAATGTAGGTAAGACTTGATCAATGTGCTGCAACCATTCAAGGACGTAAAGATTGGTTGCTTTCAAAAACCATAATATATCACAAAAAGAGACGTACTTGTAGCAACAATATGGTTTTGAAAACAAGATTTAATACACTCAACAAAATAATGGCTAGATTTATATACCAGTTTTGCTATTAATGATAGTTTTCTTGCAAAGAAAATCTGTCAAATTTTGGGCAATCTGAGTTATGTGATGTGTGTTTTTGTTGTTTGATTGTACCTGGTGGAAGTCGTCAGGGATGTAGAGTTTCTTGTTTGTTGATGTTCGGTATTTTAGAATTATGAAACGCAAATCGATGTACTGTCTCTCCTCAACGAAGTGGTTAGGCTGTCTCCAACAGCTACCCTTAAATACGACATGCATATGATAGTTTGAATACCGCACAGTGTAAAAGATGGGCATCCAAAACTTCCGTGTTCCAACAGAACATGCAAACAAGAAAGCCAAAACAATAAAAAAAGAGAAAAACATGC
This sequence comes from Hyparrhenia diplandra, assembly GCA_015847255.1. Classification (NCBI taxonomy): domain Eukaryota; kingdom Viridiplantae; phylum Streptophyta; class Magnoliopsida; order Poales; family Poaceae; genus Hyparrhenia; species Hyparrhenia diplandra. Next base: position 21,787 of record JADLZK010012810.1, read on the forward strand.
GTAGCCAACCATCCTCGCCTTGTAGCGAACAGAACATGCAAACATGCAGTGGAGGGCACCGGTGTGGGGCTAGTCGTGGGCCAGGAAGTGAAATGCATCGGAGGAGAGAGAATAGGCTTTTGTGCGTCTCGTGGAGGCCGTCGCCCAAAATACATCCGGCGTTTGGGTTAACCGTTGGAGAGCCGTTTTTGTAGGCAAATGTCCCGCGCGCGATGCACTTTGGGGTTTGGGTACTCTGTTGGAGTCACCTTAGGTTGGTCCTTGTTGCCGTGGTTCATCTCGCGTGGGACCACCGACACCGCGGCGAACGGCAACGGTCTCGTCCGTCGACATCGCAGCTTCGGCCGCTGAAAGCTGGCGCAGCCCACTCACCCTCCGGATGGTGGTGGGCAGCTTGTTTGGCGGCCTCGGTGTCGTGGATGACGAGGCCAGCGATGGTGAGATGAGGCAAAGCATCTCGACGCCGCTCACCCCACGCTTGGGCGACCACGCACGCCCGCCGATCTATATATAGAAATCTTATGGAGCTAGCTCGAATCAATCACAAATCGAGATATGCCGAATCAGCCAGAGAGATTTTTTCCCGTTTTTAGGCAGGTCATATACCCGTCAAATCTGGGGCGACGGCCCCCGTGAATTTCACGGAAGGGAGCCGCCCCTAGGTGGGACGGGCGCACTCGGCGAGGAGGGCAGGTGGTGGCTGGCGGGCTCGGGGAAGAAGAGGAGGCGCGTCGGGCGTGGGACAGCCCGCCCACCGCACATGCTAGATGCGCTGCCGCCGCCCGCGAGGTCGACCTTCGGCATTTCCGCGGTGAGGCCGAGGCCGACGATGAAGCCGAGAGGACCGCCGTCGGATGACCTTAGGCATTTCCGCGGTGAGGGCGAGCTCCGACGATGTCGCCGAGAGGACGAGCTGCAATCGCTGCCTCGCTGAAAGGGGAACGAAATCCTCTCGCGATCGGTGAAAACGACTTGATCAGTGCAGCCGAATCTCAGCCCATCGTTGCGGATCCAACGGCAGCATCGCCAAAGCCGCATAACAGGCTAATTGAGCGGCACATTCCGGCCCACGACGCCCATAAACAGCACGAGATCCTCTTCCCAATTCTTAATTGGCGTCCTCTTTCCCCCAGCCGTCATCCCCGTCGTGGCTGCACTCCGCCTCCGTCCCGCCGCCATGGCGATCAGACCCGCACCATCCGCCTCCCTCCCCTCGTCGCGGCAAAAGATGCATGGCCCTCCCTATGGCTACAGCTCGTAGCCGGGCGCATCAGGTGCGCTCGTCTAGGCCGGCCGCCCCGCGACGCGGCTGCTGCTCATCGTCTACCGCCTGAAGTGCTGTGCTCAGGCCGCCGGAAGTGCTGTGCTTAGGCTGCGCACGAGCTCCGGCTATGGAGATCGACTTGAGAGGCATGGCCCCCTCTAGCTGGTTGTTCAGCGTTGTGCACTTTGTGTTTGTAATCCACTGTGTTCTGTAGGAACTATTTTGTGCAATTACATTGTGTAATGTGTATAGAAACCAGGCTGGCTGTTCAGCGTTGTGTTAGCACTTTGTGCTTGTGATCCATTGTGTTCTGTAGGAACAATTTCGTCCAAATACATTGTGTATAGAAACCAGGTAAAAATAGGTAAGCTGTACAGACTGGAATTGGGGAATAAATTGTTCTACTCCTTGTAAGTTCAGAGACATGTTCAGAGAATGTATTACGTTTGCAAGTTTAGAAGGCTTCGCAAAATACAATACTGTGATCTCGCATAAACAGGCTGAACTTTACACTTCAAGCAAAATACCAAAAGCTATTCTCCAACTAGCTCTATTATTACTAGATTACTAGAATTCAACATTAAAATCACCAGTTGCTGCTTCCTGCAAAATAAAAGAACAATAATTAAACTCTTGCAGATCCTCACAAGAAAGATGGAAGATCATAGTTTTTAAATCTTACTGCCAATAACTGAGAGTAGTTATGAATGGCCATGTAAGGTTCAGACATCCCTTCCTTGGGACAAGAAGTACTAGGCCAAACATTTTTTTTGCTGCTACGCCATCATCGAATGCCTATTTATTTTTAACAGTTTGTTGTTCCAAGTAATAAGAAGAAGAGAGAATCTAATATATTTTGTTTTTTTTGAGATTAATCTAATATATTTTGTTGGGCAGCGTGATGGTGTTGTTGGGCCAAGGCCCAGGGCAGCTGAGGTAGCGCGCCCTAGAAGATTTGCTGGAGCCTGTGAAATGTCACAGTAGACCACGGTAGCGCGGCGAAGAGGATGATGAAGCTCCCGCGGTTGGCGCAACCAGCGGGCTTCGGCAACACCATTCGCCACCGCTCCGTACTCTGCCTCGCACCTTTGGACACGACACGTGAGGGTCGACGTTTGACGACCAGGAGATGAGATTGTCCCCGAGGAACACGGCATAACCGAGAGGTGGACTTGCGCGTGTCGGGACATCCCGCCCAATCAGCATCCGTAGACAATAAGATCGCCCCGGTGTGGTCCGGTGAAGGTGAAGACCGAGGTCCAAAGTACCCCTCGAAGATAGCGAAGAATCCGCTTCATAGCACCAAGATGAGGCTCCCGAGGATCATGCATATACAAGCGGCACTCGCTGAACAGCGTAGGCGATATCCGGACGGGTGAAGGTGAGGTATCTTGTAAGGCGCCCGCCGATCTTTGCGATAGGAGGTGGGGTCGGCCACGGCAACACCATCGCCAGTAGCTTGGCGTGAGTATCCACAGAGTACCGCAAGGCTTACGCTTGAGCATACCAAGACGGTCCGTAATTTCAAAGATATACCGATGACGCCGTGAGAGGAATAGACAAGTCATGTTGGCGCTGAACGCTAACTTCAAGAAAGTGGTGGAGGGGCCCCATATCTGTCATAGAGAATTCCCGGCGGAGAGCTGCAATAATCCGGCCGAAGAAGACTTCGTAGAGGAGGCCGTCGAACAATGTCATCAACATAGAGAAGCAAAATAGCCATATCGGAGCCATGACGGTAGATGAAAACCGAAGTATCGACTTGGCCTCAATGAATCCAAGAGAGATGAGGTAAGAGGCAAAACCGATGGTGCCGTGCTCGCTGAGCTTGCTTCAATCCATAGAGAGACTTGTTGAGGCGGCGCACGAACTCAGTGTCCGGGAGAGATCAAGAAAACCGCCCGGGCGTACACAGAGACGATCTCCTTCAAGGTGCCATGCAGAACGCATTCTTCACATCAAGTTGATGAATAGGCCATGAATGAGAGAGTGCTAGAGTGAGGATCGGTTCGTTGTCGGGCTTGACCACGTGGCTGAAAGTTTCATCATAGTCAATGCCGGGCGCTGTGTGAAACCGCTAAGGACCCACCGTGCCTTGTAGCGGTCAAGAGAGCCATCGGACTTGAGCTTGTGACGAAAAATCCACTTCCCCAGAACAAGGTTGACACCACGGGGCCAGGAACCGGGGTCAGTGTCATTTGCCCGCAGAGCATCAAACTCCTCCCCGCATGGCCCGGGCGCCACGCTGGATCGGCAAGCGCCGAACGGACGGAGGAAGGCACCGGGACGTTGTCGCCGCATGGAGGTTCAGCGGTCGACGGGTGGCGCTGGCCCCGCCCTGCCACGCCGCGGCGCATGCCGCGGCGCGATTTGTGATGTGGACGACCGCCCTGGGCGCTGCGGGCGATCGGTGGGCCGGTGAGGCGACGGGCACCGCTTAGCAAAGCACCTGGGACGGGCGTCCGCAGGGGCAAAGAAGACCGGCCGCCACGCCGAGGGAGCACCGCCACCGGCGCAGCCGAAGCCGGGCGCTGGGGAGGCCAGGGGCACCGCCCGGGGGGGCTAGGTGCGGGTGCATCACCACCGCGGGGTTGCCCGGCGGCATCCATGCCGCCAGAAGACGAGAACCTCGCATACACAGCTCTTGACCCATGGGGCGAAGAGGAATCATCGGCCGCTGTCCAAAAAATCAAGTGTGGTGGGATCCCGGGGCGAGGTGGACATATCGGCAAAGGAAACACCGCTTCATCAAAGACGACATGTCTAGAGATGATAATGCGGTTAGAATGAAGGTCAAGACACCGATAGCCCTTGTGATCGGAGGAGTACCCCAGGGAAGACACACATGGAGGAGCGTGGTGAGAGCTTATGTGGAGCCGTGGAGGACAAAGTTAGGATAGCAAGCACTGACCAAAGACACGAAGGTGAGTGTAAGAGGGCTGTGTGCCATGGAGGGCGAGGTAGGGTGTTTGTCCGTCTAGGGTTTTTGTGGGGTGGCGGTTAAGGAGGTAGGTGGCAGTGTGGAGAGAGTCCGCCCAATAAACCGGAGGTAGACTAGCCTGAAATAGGAGTGAACGAACAATGTTGTTAATGGTGCGTAGAATGCGCCAACCCCCACCCATTCTCGTTGGGAGGTGTATGGGCACGAAGGCTAAGAACGACCCCATGAGTGAGGAAGAACGTGCGGGCCGAGGAATGGTCGACCACGGCCATTGTCGCACCGAACCGCCTTGATGGAGGAGTCGAACTGCGTGCGCACATACGAGAAGAAATTAGTGAGAGTAGAAAAAGTGTCGGATTTGAGGCGTAAAGGAAAAGTCCAGCTGAAGTGAGTGCAATCATCAAGAATGACAAGGTAATATTTATAACCAGAAACACTAACAATTGGAGATGTCCAAAGATCACAATGTATTAAATCAAAGGGGCGAGGTGCGCAGGAATTTGACATGTTAAAAGGAAGACGCACATGGCGGCCTAAAAAAATGTGCATGGCAAACATGAGTGACCGAGACGGGCGATGCCATAGTGTGGTGGAGCCGGCGGTAGCAAAGTGAGGGCAGTGGTGGTGGTGGATGCCGGGCGAGAAGAACAGTAGAGATCTCCCCGGCGTGCTATTGCACCTAGCGATCACGCCTCCGTGTCCGGGAGGTCCTTCACAGAAAGGCCAAAAGGATCAAACTCGATGGAACAGTTGTTATCAATGGTAAACCGACGAACGGAAATTAAATTCTTAATAATGCCAGGGGAAACTAGAACATTAGAAAGATTTAAAGGACGTTGCGGTGTGATAAAAGAGTGAGATCCTACGGAGGTAATGGGAAGCGTAGCTCCATTACCGACAATGATAGATGAAGGACTTGACGACAAGGGAGGGTGAGAGGAGGAAATTATACCAAAGCATTATTGACCGCGTGTGGGTGCCAGCACCGAGTCAATATACCAATCGCCGGCCGGGCGGTGTCGGGCCATGGTGCCGGTTGCCGGGCGAAGCGATGACGTGTCGACGGACCCACCGTGCATCGGGCTCCATGGCTGCGGTGGAGGCATCGACCGCCCATAGCCGAAGCCCCGGGGGGGGGCCGAGGTGCGAGGAAGTTCCCGTGTCCAGCCCCCGCACCCGCACGATGCCCGGAAGTGGGCCGCCGCCGGGGCACCATCGTGAGGGCTCACGCGGTGGGCGATAGTGACCGCCATGTAACACCCCAGGTGTTATTTACCGTTTGCTATGGATTTGGACCAAAATAAGTTTAGTCATGTTTGGTTACGTTGTCGGTCGAAAAGACACGAAAAGAGCCGTAATCCGAAGTTACCCCCTTTAAAAAAAACCCCGATTTGAAATCCTAGTTTGTCCCCTTTTCTTTAATTCAAAATTTATCAAGAATTTGAGGGTGGTCACAAAAGGGAAAAGGTAGAGTTTTCAAAGTTGAGTAAAGTTGGTATTTTGAGTTTTCAAAGTTTAGTTCAAAATTTTAAAGTAATTTTGAATTCGACAAAACCCTATTTACCCCCTTTTCTCTATTTTAAAATCTAAGCAAAATTTGACAAAACTTACAAAAGCTAGTTTGTAGATCTTGTTGAGAGGAACAAAAGTCATGTACAAAGTTTTTCAAGTTGTTACATGATTTTAAAAGTAATTTTAAATTCAAATTTCAAAATTTTAAACCTCATTTCAAAAAAAGTCATATTTAGAGGCCGAATTTGAAAATCTTCCAATTGTAAAAATTGTAGATCTTGAAAAATTAAGGCAAGTTATTTTTGGAAATTTTTGAGTTTAGTTCAAGATTTGGGAGTAATTTTAAAAATTTGAAGTTAGGGTTTGATCGCTACAAGAACCCGACCACTCCTCCTCCTCCGCCACCGCCGGCGCTAATCCTCGCGCCGCCCACCGCCGCCCTCTCGAGAATCTCGACCACCTGAGATGTTCGCGACCCTCCCGGCCACCTCCCCGTCCTCTTCTTCCCTATAAATAGGCCGGCATCGCCGCCGCTTTTCCTCTTTTTTTAAAAAACCGCCGCCGGCCGTTCTTCCATCCGCCGCCGTGACGCCGCCGCCGAGCATCCCCTGCCGCCCAAGTTAGCCAGCCAGCCGTCGCAACTTCGTGGCGCATCTTTTGAGCCAGCTCGCGCCGTCTTTCATCACCCCGAGCCGCCGCGCGCCGCCGTCTTCCTCGCGGACGACCGCCGCGATCGCCGCAGAAGCCCTCGCCGCCGACTTGACTAGCCGGTGAGCCTTCGATGGATTTTTCCTTTACAAACCGACTCGTTTTGGTCGCGGGTCGCGATCGACCTATTTATTTTCTCGCCAACGCCGCGTCGCCGAACGCGCCGCGCAGCCGAGCCGCCGCCGCCGCCGTCGACTATTCACGGACCTCCTCCATCGCAACCAAGCTTCGTTCTAGCACCGCGGTGAGCTTTGCCACGCCGTGCTTTTCCGTTTTCCATTTGGTCCATCACCGGGCGCGGGAACGCGCAAGACCGCCGCGACGACGGCCACCGCCGGCAGACCATGGCCGGGCGCCGCGACACGCTGACACAGACGATGCTGTGCCTTGCAATCGCTTCAACAGCCGCCCAACACTATTCACCAAGCCGGCCGCCATCGTTTCACACAGCAGGCCCGCCTTGTACAAGAACGGGCCATGTACCGCATCGGGCCGTGCATAGTAACAGGCCAAGATTCAACCCGAAACCCTTTTCCAATTTTGAAATGTTTTATTCAATTTCATTTATTTGAATAGTATCTCGATTTTCCAAATTTTGTATAAATTCAAATACTAGCTCAAAAATTCTGAAAATTTTTGTGTAGCCTTCCCATGAGTATGTCTACCCATGAAAATTATGAAACTTGAATTTTGAATACTTTTGTCATGATTTAAAAATACAAAATTTAATTGAAAAATGCATCTTCCTTGATTTTTAATAATTATTTTATTTATCCAAAAATCATGAAAATTATTTTGGTACTGTTTTATGACATGATCTACCTGTACAAAAAAATTTTGAGCTTGTTTAGAGAAAGTTAAAATATTTATTAATTCATGCTCTATTATTTCATGTGTTGAATAAGTTGTTTTATGTCTTATAACCTAGGGTTTTGGGTGAATTTTGGATTGTTTTGGTGAACCCTAAACCATGCCTTTATCAAGTGGTCCTTGAGAACTCCTTAGGCAATGGTGATGATATCTCGTAGAGTAGTTCAATAAGTTGGTTTTGTTGGATTACAACTTTATCGTGAAGGAAAGTTATACTCAAGTGTTTATTATTTCATGCATCATCACGCATCATGTTTACCATTCCATCACGCTAAAGCATGCATCATCATATACGTGTAGAGTATACGAGAGTGAGTCGGATCGTGTTGAAGAAGCTTTGGAGAAGGTGTTGATATGGTTCGCGATGATCAAGCTTCAGAGAAGATCCGTCCGTCGACAAGGATAATGTCAAGTTTGACTTCGACAATCTTTCTTCATAATCCAACTTTCCCTCGCAAACACGTGCAAGCCCCGTTCATTTAAACATTTCCTTGCGTTTTACAAAGCTTTATATCACCTTTGCTTTATGCTTTGCATTAGGTGATAGGAATTGAGTGACAACCTAGTTGATGCATTATCCATCCTTGATTATTTCGATATCTACCTTGATAGCCCGTTTGGTAAAATGTTAGAATGCTTAGCCATGCTAAAATAGTTAGTCTTTTGAGTCAAATGTGACAGATCTCTTATGATAGCCCGGCGGGCATTTGATGAGAAAGGATGTTTTATGATGAAACCATTTGGAATATGGTGTTAAAAGTTGAGACCGGTCGGGTAATTTGCACCGAGAGTGGAGTCTCAAGTGTAGTATTTCGGCTTGTCGATTAAGGACCGCTCGCTGTAAGCAATGTGGACCGAGACTATGGAACGCACCGCGCGCCCGAGGTCTTTCGACCAACGGCACGCCTCGTCCGGGCGTCGCTCCGTGACGCCGAAACTAGTTCCGACACATACTCCGGTAAGCCCGATCTTGGGGTGTCAAATCGGAAACGCATAACCGCAAGACCGGGAGTGGAGAGATGGCGGGAGTACATGTTACCCTCGTGGGTTAAAGTCCCTGATTGGAGGTGTACGGTATTTCTCGGGTGGCGAGGACGCGGTTCCGCTTTTGAGTATCCAAGAAAGGGTTGATATATGCAAGCTTAGGTGCTACATATGTCGTGTGGAAAGAACTCCCCAAACCGGGTTAATCGATTTAAATCGCCGTGTTTCTCGGATATGGAGACTTGGTTTCCCACTTACATCGTAGTTTAAATATGAAACTATGAAGAGATGGTATAAGTGATGGAACTTCTACAAGTGTATGCTATAATACAAGATCACCTAGAATAGGTGAGAAACTAAATTGGAATTAAAATATTGAAAGTAAGGATTCACTTCTAGTAAGCTTTTCTCGCAAAAAGAGTCCTTGATTCTTGCCGAAAAGCCTTACCTTGAATCCTATTAGACCAAAGATTCCTGAGTCTTCTCCTATTTTCTTTAGTCGGGTAAGTCTTGTTGAGTACTCCCGCATTCGTGGTTTGTTAACCCTCGCTGCGTGTACTCGACTCGTGCCGCTTTAACCAAGGTTATGTCTGTGGGCACGGCATGATCCGGTTTATCTTCCGCTTCTACCTAGCTTCCGCAATTAAGTTAAGTTTATTCAAATGTAACTTACTCATATTTTGTAAAATTAATGTTATTATTCTTCCGCACTCGATCTATACTTTTGTACCAAATGTTGTAATTTTGTAGCTACTCCTTTGTTGATCCCGGGTATGAGTTATCAACGTGGTTTCTTAAGCTATCGGGTGTATCTACATTTGTCGAGGTCTTTGGGACAATGACAGTGTAGGTGGGCCCGTAATTAGGGAGGTTCTGCTACAGAGTGGTATCGAGCTCATACTTAGGACTAGCTACAATATTACTTTTAAAAACTTCAAAATGATTTTGTAATCTAAAAGTTTTTGAAAGTAACAAGTTAAAAATGATCTTCTTTCTTTCCTTATGCTTGCCGGAAGCTTTCATGAAGATTTTTTTCGAGGAGTCAAGAAAAAGATTTCGTGAATTTTTCCCGTCATCTTTTGAAGAACAACTAGAGAGTTAACTTCATCGACAATGTTCTCGCTAAGTACTTTTCAACATCTCGCCCAATGCAAAGTGAAGATAGTATATAAAGTAAAGCCCTATAATCTACTAACATCTAACACGATGAAGACGTAATACTTTTAATGTTGTGAAGACGTATAGGGCGCAGCATGCATGATATCATCCATATAATGTTGCTTCTTCCTCCTTTTCATTCGGACAACTATTCTTCGTTATAGTTGTTTGCCCTAAATTTCGCCCTATACCTGTGTTTGGGAGCTTGCACCTTGCCAGGTCAACTCTACTTAAAAGCTTAAGACTACTCCTTGATTTCTCAACTCATACATGTGTCGATTTTGACTTCTTCCATCCCGACACATGCTCTTCTCTTCACTATAATTCACGATTACCGTGCTTTCACCTTCATTGTAAACTCTTTTCGAAATTCATATCCAACTCCTCTAAAATTTTTGAAAAACCCTTATCGGTTGCAATCACATTTTTCTTTTCCCGTTGCAAACTTGATATCAACTTTGTTGTTTTGCAAAATTTCTTATAAGTCAATAGATATTTGACACATTTCCATTCCGAATACTCATCCCATGGAATTTGTCACCTTAAAATTTTGGAATTTGATTTCTTTTTAAGGGGAAAAGATTTTCATATTCCAGTTATTCATGATCATCTTGTTGCATTATAAGTAGATATCATTGCATTGCATATGTTGATTTTAGCATTCATATAGTGCACATGAGGTGTTTCATATGTTTTATGAAATGAGGTTTTGTTATTGATTGAGAGCTTGGAAAATTCTTGTGAATTTATTAGATGTTTAATAAGTTAGTTTTCATGAATGAACTTTATCAATGATGGGTGTTGTTTGTGTTCTTATTGCTAGTCTCAGGTGTTGCAACTTTTGGTCGAACCCTAGTCCGGCTAGGATGTTATATGTAAGTTTTGCCACGGCTTGTGTTGCGCCGTGTGAAATCAAGCCAAGTTTTTGTTGGGTCTCTTAGACAACTCTTGCCATGCACATCTCTCTTTGATCTTCGATAACTTCTTGGTTTTCGCCCTAGAATCTTGGTTGATAATTTCTAAACTCTTCTATCCAAACTCTTCTAGTATTATATCCTTGGCTTTGATCTTGAATCACCTCCATACTGATTCTACGCCTTGGAACTCCTTTGTTTGCTATCCTTCATTTGTAAATCCTTGGTCACCACTAATTTTTATCATATGAATTCTCTCTGTGGTTGTGGTTTTGGCCGTGGTGTTATGATTAATGATTTCTAATCATGATCCATTACAAAACTACACTAAAGCATTCCTTGCCATGATTTTCCTTGGTTATTTATCTATATTCTATCCAAGGACTCGTATATCGGATCGGTTGCTTTGTGAGTTCCTTCTTCGAAAGTTACAAGAAAGGTAACCCTTGAAGAGCAAGTCACTGACATCAACATTAACAGACTACAAGAAGTGGTAGATAAGGGACTCTGCTTAACCATTTTTGAAGGTCAGGATCACTGTGGCATCCTGTTGCCGCCACGTGTTTGTTGAACACCGTGAGCATCCTTGCCCCTCTCACGCTTGCTTCTATGTTGCAGTCTCGTTGTGCCCGTACTCACTCCGTCAGGTCACGTTTACTCCTGCATTACGCTCTCTTTCTTCCTCTCTCTTTGTGCGCTATGTTTGCCCGTAGCCCTCGCTATTACACCGTACCAAACCCCTCCATGGCTTCCCTCCACCGTTTGCCTCCACATCGCAGGAATCCTGTCACCCTAAGCTTGAGCACAGAGCGTACCATAGCTAGTGGCCACTCCACCCTGAACTGCTTTTGACTCTCTCTTTTCTCTCTCGGCTTCCTCTTCCTCAGTGCGCCGCAGCATCTCTAACCGATCCTCTACGCTATAGAACGCAACCTGGATACCTTGCTTTGCCACTTCCATCTCTCCAAAGCCCATCGCAAATCTCCTCTAAGAATCGCAGAGTCGATCTCCTCCTCCAAGGTGAAGCTGTCTAGCTCAAGATGAAACTGAGCTAGAGACAAAGACGTGGGAGCTAGTACTTCAAGCTCAAGCTCTTACTTACGGATTCAGGTTGCGGGTCAAAGGTTGCTACGGCGTCTTATTGAAGAAGATGTCCGTTTTCATCCTAGAAGGTCGAGTCTACATCCAGTTAGCTTATGGCCCTAGGATTCATTCTGTGTCTTCGACATGTTGTGCCTCCTCGATCCCATACGCTTTGGATCTATTGGGGTCCTTTTGCGCTTTGGTCGCTTATCTTCTTGGTGCTTCTTCTCCGCCCTCGCCCGTCAAGTATCCGAGTGATGCTTTGTTGTGTAACGGATGTATCCCTAACCCCAGGAAGCAATCTTTGTACCCTCTTTGTATCTCCAATGGTTTTGTAATCGCTTCATCGTGTGGGCAAGCTCTATCATCTTTAATGCAGTTTTTAAAGCTATGGAAATCTCTCATCGCTTTCTTGGAAGTTTTTGTTCTCGAATCTCGGGACGAGATTCTCATTAAGGGGGAAAGGCTGTAACACCCCAGGTGTTATTTACCGCTTAAGCTATGGATTTGGACCAAAATAAGTTTAGTCATGTTTGGTTACGTTGTCGGTCGAAAAGACACGAAAAGAGCCGAATCCGAAGTTACCCCCTTGTCGGAAAACCCCGATTTGAAATCCTAGTTTGTCCCCTTTTTCTTTAATTCAAAATTTATCAAGAATTTGAGGGTGGTCACAAAAGGGAAAAGGTAGAGTTTTTCAAAGTTGAGTAAAGTTGGTATTTTGAGTTTTCAAAGTTTAGTTCAAAATTTTAAAGTAATTTTGAATTCGACAAAAACCCTATTTACCCCCTTTTTTCTATTTTAAAATCTAAGCAAAATTTGACAAAACTTACAAAAGCTAGTTTGTAGATCTTGTTGAGAGGAACAAAAGTCATGTACAAAGTTTTTCAAGTTGTTACATGATTTTAAAAGTAATTTTAAATTCAAATTTCAAAATTTTGAACCTCATTTCAAAAAGTCATATTTAGAGGCCGAATTTGAAAATCTTCCAATTGTGAAAATTGTAGATCTTGAAAAATTAAGGCAAGTTACTTTTTGAAATTTTTTGAGTTTAGTTCAAGATTTGGGAGTAATTTTAAAAATTTGAAGTTAGGGTTTGATCTTACAAGAAACCCGACCACTCCTCCTCTGCCACCGGCCGGGCGCGCTAATCCTCGCGCCGCCCACGAATCGTCCTCTCGAGAATCTGACCACCTGGAGATGTTCGCGACCCCTCCGGCCACCTCCCCGTCCTCTTCTTCCCTATAAATAGGCCGGCAAGCCGCCGTTTTCTTCCTCTTTTTTTTTTCGAAAAAAAAAAACCGCCGGAGTTCTTCCCCCATCCGCCGCCGTCACGCCTTGCCGAGCAGCATCCCCTTGCCGCCCCAAGTTAAGAGCGCCGTAACGTGAAGGCAGCATCTTTTGAGCCGGCCAGTGTGTCTTTCATCACCCGAGCCGCCCGCGCCGCCGTCTTCCTCGGCGGACGACCGCAAGATCAAGCCGCCTTTTCGGTCGCCGCCGACAAACAGCTCAGGTGAGCCTTCGATGGATTTTTCCTTTACAAAACCGACTCGTTTTGGTGTCGTGGTCGCGATCGACCTATTTATTTTTCTCGCCCAACGCCGCGCCGCCTAACGCCGCCGCGCCGATGCCGCCGCCGTCATCGCCGGCCGACCATTCACACTGACCTCCATCGCAAACCAAGCCGTTGCGCAATCGCTGTGAGCTTCTTGCCACGCCTTTTCCAGTTTCCATTTGGTCCATGCGGCGCGAGCAAGACCGCCACTGCCATCGCCGGGCCACCGCCGGCAGACCATGGCCGCGGGCGCCAAGACACGGCCCGACAGAATCGAATGCCGTGCCTTGCACATTTCAACAAAGCGCCGCCCAACACTATTCACCAAGCCAGGCCGCCATTGTTCACAAAGCAGCCGGCCCGGCCTTGTACAGTAACGGGCCATGTACCGTACTGGGCCGTGCATAGTAACAGGCCAAGATTCAACCCGAAACCCTTTTCCAATTTTGAAATGTTTTATTCAATTTCATTTATTTGAATAGTGTCTGATTTTCCAAATTTTGTATAAATTCAAATACTAGCTCAAAAATTCTGAAAATTTTTGTGTAGCCTTCCCATGAGTATGTCTACCCATGAAAATTATGAAACTTGAATTTTGAATACTTTTGGCATGATTTAAAAAATACAAAATTTAATTGAAAAATGCATCTTCCTTGATTTTTAATAATTATTTTATTTATCCAAAAATCATGAAAATTATTTTGGTACTGTTTTATGACATGATCTACCTGTACAAAAATTTTGAGCTTGTTTAGAGAAAGTTAAAATATTTATTAATTCATGCTCTATTATTTCATGTGTTGAATAAGTTGTTTTATGTCTTATAACCTAGGGTTTTGGGTGAATTTTGGATTGTTTTGGTGAACCCTAAACCATGCCTTTATCAAGTGGTCCTTGAGAACTCCTTAGGCAATGGTGATGATATCTCGTAGAGTAGTTCAATAAGTTGGTTTTGTTGGATTGCAACTTTATCGTGAAGGAAAGTTATACTCAAGTGTTTATTATTTCATGCATCATCACGCATCATGTTTACCATTCCATCACGCTAAAGCATGCATCATCATCTACGTGTAGAGTATACGAGAGTGAGTCGGATCGTGTTGAAGAAGCTTTGGAGAAGGTGTTGATATGGTTCGCGATGATCAAGCTTCAGAGAAGATCCGTCCGTCGACAAGGATAATGTCAAGTTTGACTTCGACAATCTTTCTTCAGAATCTAACTTTCCCTGCAACACAAGCAAGCCCCGGTTCATTTAAACATTTCCTTGCGTTTTACAAAGCTTTATATCACCTTTGCTTTATGCTTTGCATTAGGTGATAGGAGTTGAGTGACAACCTAGTTGATGCATTATCCATCCTTGATTATTTCGATATCTACCTTGATAGCCCGTTTGGTAAAATGTTAGAATGCTTAGCCATGCTAAAATAGTTAGTCTTTTGAGTCAAATGTGACAGGTCTCTTATGATAGCCCGGCGGGCATTTGATGAGAAAGGATGTTTTATGATGAAACCATCTTTGGAATATGGTGTTAAAAGTTGAGACCGGTCGGGTAATTTGCACCGAGAATGGAGTCTCATTGTAGTATTTCGGGCTTGTCGATTAAGGACCGTTTGTTGTAAGCAATGTGGACCGAGACTATGGGAACATAATGGCGCATGAGGTCTTTCGACCAATGGCACGCCTCGTCGCTGGTCGCTCCGGGTGACGTCGAAACTAGTTCAGGACACACACTACCCAGAAGCCCGATCTTGGGGGTGTCAAATCGAAACGCATAAATCACAAGACCGGGAGTGGAGAGATGGCGGAGTACATGTTACCCTCGTGGGTTAAAGTCCCGGATTGGAGGTGTACGGTACTCTCGGTGGCGAGGACGCGGTTCCGTTTTTGAGTATCCAAGAAAGGGTTGATATATGCAAGCTTAGGTGCTACATATGTCGTGTGGAAAGAACTCCCTGGTTGGGTTAATCGATTTTAAATCGCCCGTGCTTCTCGGATATGGAGACTTGGTTTCCCACTTACATCGTAGTTTAAATATGAAACTATGAAGAGATGGTATAAGTGATGGAACTTCTACAAGTGTATGCTATAATACAAGATCACCTAGAATAGGTGAGAAACTAAATTGAATTAAAATATTGAAAGTAAGGATTCACTTCTAGTAAGCTTTTCTCGCAAAAAGAGTCCTTGATTCTTCTTTGAAAGCCTTACCTTGAATCCTATTAGACCAAACATTCCCGAGTCTTCTCCTATTTTCTTTAGTCGAGGGTAAGTCTTGTTGAGTACTCCCGCTTTCGGGGTTTGTTAACCCCATTTGCGTGTACACGACTGCATCTTGTTTAACCAAGGTTATGTCAAGACACGACTTGATCCGGGTTTATCTTCCGATTCTACCTAGCTTCCGCAATTAAGTTAAGTTTACTCAAATATAACTTACTCACATTTTTGTAAAATTAATGTTATTATTCTTCCGCACTCGATCTATACTTTTGTACCAAATGTTGTAATGTTGTAGCTACTCCTTTGTTGATCCTGGTATGAGTTATCAACGGGGCTTCTTAAGTTATCGGGTGTATCTCGCACAACCTGCCGAGGTCTTTGGGACAATGACAGGTGGGCCCGGTAATTAGGAGGTTACATTTACACGCCATGCCCGGCCGCCGGCCGGGGGTTCGCCAGAACCTGAACCGTGCCCCCACGTGTTGTAGAGGGAAGGGGCGGGCGGCCACACCGATGGCGCCGTACCGCCGCCGCCGGCTGCCGGGCCACCGTGGCCACGCCGACTCTTGCGCGTTGCCTCGCCACCGCCATGGTTTCGTGACCACCGGAGTTGCCACCTTGGCTAGGCGCGCCACCGGTAGGGCGCCACGGCCAGGGAGGACCACCCGACCACCGGACCCGAGTCGTGTGAGGAGGGCCGGTGTTGGCTGAGCGGGCGGGTTGGTGGTGCCGCGACGTCGTCGAGGTCGATCACCCGGTAAGAAGTAGTGTGCGGGCCTCGGCCAAGGTGGGGAACGGTTGGGCGCAGCCTTGATGTTGGTCACCATGGGGCGGAACTTGTCGTTGAGGCCCCGCGGCGTCGGGACGAGCGAGGGTCCGGTCGCCCACCGGACACCGGGTCCTTGAGGTTGGCCGCCATGGTCTCCGATGCGGTAAGTCCGTGACGGGAGGATGCGCCTTTGCTCTGCGCGTAACTCCGCGGACAGCAACGGCTACGGACTGGCCGTCCGAGGAATTCATCCTCGAGATGGAGCCAGCGGCGGGCGTTGGGGTTCTT
The DNA here is from genome assembly GCA_015847255.1 of Hyparrhenia diplandra. Taxonomy (NCBI): domain Eukaryota; kingdom Viridiplantae; phylum Streptophyta; class Magnoliopsida; order Poales; family Poaceae; genus Hyparrhenia; species Hyparrhenia diplandra. The sequence goes on from JADLZK010012810.1 coordinate 38,047, forward strand.
CAAGATGGTGGATCGCCGGAGATCGGCGTTGATCGCGCCGTAGATCCACATGAGGACGATCTGCAGTCCATTTGCAAGCCGGTCGTCGCCGACGGCATTCACCACACGTCGGTGAGAACGTGATCGGTGAGGATGTACTACCCGGGGCGATGAGGAAGAGGGAGCACGGCGATTGTAGTTGTTCTTGGCGCGATCCAAGACGGCCGGGATGAGGACCAAGATTATTCATATGATGAATTTGCATATTGATTGACTTCTTGAGCTTCGGTTGAATTGCATAAGCCACCAGTTGATGATTATCTTGAATTAGGTGGTCCACCGATCTTTGAAGTTTATGTCTTCTTGTGGACCGTCTCAATCAATGCGACTACATTCCCCATGTTTTGAGCACTTCGATTCAACTCAACTTGCGGTCTTCCAATTTGAATTGCATGACGGAGCCTATCTCTAGCGGCTTCATCCAAGTCCCTAGTCGGGCTTGATTTCTTCTTGAAGATCTTTATTGGGCTTGCTACTACTTCTTCTTGAGCTTTGGCATGACCGGGTGCTTGCTTGGGGTCATTCCTTCTTGCAAAAATTTGGTGATGCGGGACGCCTTTTGGTCTGTCTTCTTTCTAGGGGTCATTTTGGTACGGGCCATTCTCGTAGAATAGTTACGATCGAGTTACCCAGATTCAGATAGGAGGATCTAAAAGTTAGCAAGAATAGGGTTGATACTATTTGACCCAAGCCACATTAAAGGGAAGGTAAACATTAACAATGATTTAAATATGATGCATGAATCGAACCTACGTAACAATCAATAAAAACTTTTTGCGTTAAAGATTTTTTATAAGTAGGGCTTTATATAATGCTACTCCACTTATATCCTTTTGAAATTGGATAAGAAAGTTTTTCAATAGAATAACATATGAGAATAAGCAATTTGGACCAAAGTAAGAATAAAATTAGTTTGACCCAAATCATTTTGAAGTTTTAGAAAGTAATGCTACTGTTAATAACGGTAGCGGAGGCTCGATACCAGAATGAACCTTCAAATTACAGGGGCCCACATGTACTAATTATCGGTTCAACAACCTTTGATAGTCACATATGTGCACCTATAACACGAAAAGCACTATTAACTATTCCAACCGAGGATCCGATTCACGAGGTCATTGCGGTATTATAACAAATTTCATACATAATCGGAGTAAAGCGGAAGGTTTATATATTACAATAATTTTACAACCATTTATTTAAAACCAGTTTTACAAAATAAAAGTAGGAGTAGCGGAAAGTTTATTACATATATGACACTCGCCCAGGGACCACGGGTCTCCTTCGGGTCCTCACTATCTTCAACATGGAATCGTCACTCATCCCTCACTATCTTGATGAACATGGGTCTGTCATGGGTCAACATATCCAAGAAAGGGTAAGTCTTGTTGAGTACTTCCGCATCAGGTTTGTTTGTTGACCCATGTTGCAGACTGTGAAGTCATGTTCGCACGCCGTGTGCCGCATGACGCATTCATCAGAAGATAGTGAGGATGAGTGAGAAGTGAGACCCGCGGGCGTGGTCATTGTTAGTGTCATATATGTAATAAACTTTCCGCTACTCCTACTTTTATTTTGTATAACTGGTTTTAAATAAATGGTTGTAAAATTATTGTATTCTATAAACCTTCCGCTGTTTACTCTCGATTATGTATGAAATTTGTTGTAATACCGCAATGACCTCAGAATGGATCCTCGTTGAATAGTTAATAGTGCTTTTCGTGTTATAGGTGCACATATGTGACTATTAAAGGTCGTTAAACCAAAAAATTAGTACATGTGGGCCCCGAATTTGAAGGTTGTTCATACATACCGCATCGAGCCTCCGCTACTGTTATCGTAGCATTACTTTTAAAACTTAAAATGATTTGGGTCAAACTAATTTTATTCTTACTTTGGTCCAAATTGCTTATTCTCTTATCTTATTCTATTGAAAAACTTTCTTATCCTATTTCAAAGGGATATAAGTGGAGTAGCATTATATAAAGCCCTACTTATAAAATCTTTAATGCAAAAGTTTTTATTGATTGTTACGTAGGTTCGATTCATGCATCATATTTAAATCATTGTTAATGTTTACCTTCCCTTTAATGTGGTTTGGGTTAAATAGTATCAACCCTATTCTTGCTAACTTTTAGATCCTCCTACCCGAGCCCGGGTAATCCGATCTTAACTATTCTACGTGATGGCCCGCACCAAAATAACCTCTAGGAAGAAGACAGACAAAAAAGGCGTCCCGCATCACCAAACCTTGAAGCAAGGAATGACCCCGAAGCAAGCACCCGATCCATGCCAAAGCTCAAGAAGGAAGTAGTAGCAAGTCCAATGAAGATCTTCAAGAAGAAATCGGTTACCGACTAGGGACTTGATGAAGTCGCTAGAGATAGGCTCCATCATGCAATTCAAATTGAAGACCGTAAGTTGAGTTGAATCGAAGTGCTCAAAAACATGGGGAATGTAGTCGGGCATTGATTGAGACGGTCCACGAGAAGACAGCGCTTTAGCATCAGTGTGACCACCTAATTCAAAATAATCATCAACCGGTGGCTTATGCAATTCAATCAAAGCTCAAGAAGTCAATCAATATGCAAATTCATCATATGAATAATCTTCTCAACCCAAATCATCAACCTCAAGCGGTACAAGAGGATTTGGGTGAAGTAATACAAGAGGATGAGGAAGCTGAGGAGAATCCAGAAGAAGAGGAGCCTCACGTCAGTGATAATGAGTCAGAGAATGACCCTTAAAGTAGGAGTGAGGTTTTTTGTAGAATATGTAATATAGTTTTGTTTAATAGTAAGTTAATTAGATGAGCCCGGGGTAGATGTAGAATGGAACCCCTGTTTTAAGAATAAGTGATATGTGTTGTTTTTGTTTGTTTTTCTTTTGAAGTTCAATAAATCTGGTTGGGTGTTATATAGTTTTGTTTTAAAAGCGGATGTCGCACAACAACGGCGCTGAACTTCGAAATAGGGGTGACCTTCCAAACCCTCCACCAGTCCCAACAAACCCGACCGATGCCATTGCGGCTCGTTCAAGCTACTATCGAGAACTCTCTCCCGATACGAGAAGTAGCTCGTGAGTCGAACAATTGTCGTGGCCACAAGGGTCGAGATGAGGAAGAAGATGAGACTTCTTATCCAAAGTTCACTAGCACAAAACCTCCAATCTTTAGTAGAGCTGATGAGCCATTAGAGGCAAATGATTGGCTTCGTGCTATGGAAGAAAAGTTTGAGTTGATGACTTGTGCGGATCATCGAAGCCCCTCTTTCTTTGCCGCACTTGACTTCGAATACCGCCGGAGCTTGGTGGAATAATTTCAAAGCCGAAAGCAGCTTCTTTGGACACCAAATCACCCAGGATGAATTCAAGCATGCCTTTCGCGCTCATTTCATTCCAGCGGGGGTTATGGCCAAGAAGCTAGATGAGTTCTTAGCTTTAAAGCAAGGAGAAGACTCGGTACTTCAAGATGTGGGCAAGTTTAATCACATCACGGTATGCCACGTAACTTGTGAATTCGGATGGAAAGGAAGAAGGAGTGGTTCATCCGAGGCCTCCATCCAAAGCTTCATGCCATGATGAATATCCGTGATACGGATTCTTATCATGATGTGGTAAACATGGCAATATCTTGTGAGGAAAAGAATCATGTTCTTATGGAATACGAGCATAAGGAAGAAAAGAAAAAGAAAAATTTATCTTCGGATATTCTAGTGGCAAATCAAAACGTCGAGAGTGATTTACCACCCCGTGAATCATTTTCGCCCTCCTTATCGTCCACCACGTTCCAAATTTCGCATGCCGATCATTTGTTCGACCGCCGCAGCTCTTCCTTACCCACGCCACCCGAATGCCCCGACATTCGCAACCCTACTCCACAAAGCCATACACCCATCCGTTATAATTGTGGAAAACCCGGTCATTATTCTCGAGAATGCCCCAATCCTCGAAGATATAACCCCAGGTTATCGATAGCTTCGAAAAGTCGCCGCCACGCAATGAGAATAAGAATAATAAACTTAATGCTCGAAGGGAAAGGGCTTAAAAGAAAACTCGGAAAGGTGTACTACACCAATGTGGAGGAAATACCGCGGGGAACCAATCATGATGGGTATGTTCCCCTGCCGCTAGATACCCCGCAATAATATTATTTGATTCGGTGCATCGCATACATTTATCAAAAAACATTTGTGGTGAAAAATGAGATAGCCATTGGGGAAATGAAAGATGAGTTCATTATACACTCACGGGGGACGTATGAGTACTAAAGAAGTGGTATATCAAATCCCTATAACATTAGATGGATATGATTTTCCCACCAATATGATAGTTCTAAAGGATCAAGATATAGATGTGATCCTTGGTATGAACCGGTTGTACCGTTATGGTACTATGATAGACACTCTCAATAGAACTATCAAGGTTAAGTTACCGAGAAAAATTCTAAACTCCTTATTCAACTTCCAATTGTTAAGAGGGCGGTTGAAAAAGTGTGTGCAACGTGTCAAAGAGATCAAAGACATCCCAAGAGTATGTGAGTTTCCGGATGTATTTCCAGATGATTTGCCTGGATTACCACCGGAGAGAGATGTTCAATTCAGTATAGAATTGAAACCGGGAACTGCTCCTCATCTCTCGAAGAGCTTATAGAATGGCACCAAAAGAGTTGGCCGAAATGAAAACTCGATTACAAGGGTTATTAGAAAAAGGGTTTATTAGACCAAGTTCTTCACCTTGGGGATGTCCAGCTATTTTTGTGAAAAAGAAGGATCAGACTTTGAGGATGTGTATAGATTATCGTCCACTTAATGAAGTGACGATCAAAAACAAGTACCCCTCGCCGGATTGATTTACTCTTTGATCAACTAGCCGGAGCAAAAGTCTTTTCCAAGATTGATCCGAGATCGGGTATCATCAAATTAGATTAAACCCGAAGATATTCGAAGACCGCATTTACCACCGGATACGGTCTTTATGAATATTTGGTTATGTCTTTTGGTTTAACAAATGCCCCGGCTCATTTCATGTACTTGATGAATACAAAGTGTTTATGTCGAATTGGATAAGTTCGTGGTGGTGTTTATTGATGATATCCTTGTCTATTCTAAGAATGAAGAAGAGCATGCGCGAGCATCTCGTAATAGTTTTAAAATGATTAAGAGACCATCATCTATATGCTAAATTTAGCAAGTGTGCCTTTCCGGCCGAAAAGAAGTACAATTTTTGGGTCATGTGCTATCATCGGAAGGAGTTGCCGTTGACCCGAGCAAAGTGAAAGATATCCTCAACCGGAAACCACCAACGATTTGTTCATGAGGTTCGTAGTTTCCTTGGAATGGCGGGATATTACCGCCGCTTCATTCCGACTTTTCTAGAGTAGCAAAGCCTATCACGAGTTGCTAAAGAATCGGACTAAGTTTGTTTGGTCAACAGAGTGTGAGCAGGCTTTTCAGACATTGAAGAAAGCACTCACTACTGCTCCAGTTTTAGCTCAACCAGACATTGAAAAGCCATTTGACGTCTATTGTGACGCATCTGGTATTGGTATTGGTTGCGTGTTAATGCAAGAAGGCAAAGTCATTGCCTATGCATCGCGCCAACTAAAGCGCCATGAAGAGCATTATCCAACTCATGATTTAGAACTAGCAGCAGTGGTTCATGCCCTAAAAATCTGGCGTCATTATCTGTTGGGTAATACTTGTCATGTATATACAGACCATAAAAGTTTGAAGTATATCTTTACCCAGTCAGATTTGAATATGCGCCAGAGAAGATGGCTAGAGTTAATTAAGGACTACGACATAGAAGTGCATTACCATCCCGAAAGGCAAATGTTGTTGCCGATGCACTCGGTCGGAATCCTCCGTGTAATTGTCGATGGCTAACATAAGGGATAGAACTCTATGTCGTGAATTGGAGAAACTCGAATATTGGAATTGTTGAACATGGTATGGCAAACCAATGCCATGTAGAATCAACCATCAAGAATCGATTATTGATGCTCGAAGATAAGCAAAGGCATAGCACATATCAAAGAAAAAGTTAGAAATGGGAAACCCACTTGTTTCGTGAATTGATGAGGCGATGTGCTATGGTTTAAAAAGATCGATTAGTGGTACCGAAGAATCTCGAAGTTACGCCAACAAATCCCGGATGAGGCCCATCTGACCAGATATTCTATTCATCCCGGAAGTACCAAGATGTATCGGGATTTGAAAGCAGAGATTCGGTGGACAAAAATGAAGATTGAGATTGCCCGATATGTAGCCGAGTGTGACACTTGTCACGAGTAAAAAGCCGTGCACATGAAAGGCGCGGGGGCAATTGCATCCTTTGCCTGTCCCTTCTTGGAAGTGGGAAGAGATTAGTATGGACTTTATTGTTGGGTTACCCCCAACAAAGAAAAGGACTCAACTCCATCCGGGTTATAGTTGATCGACTTACCAAGATAGCTCATTTTCGCCAAGAAAGGATGGATATAAAGCAATAGATTATGATAAGCTATATGTCCAACGAATCTTGATCTACATGGTGCACCTAAGCACATTGTAACAGAGATAGAGGTTCTTTGTTTATGTCCAAGTTTTGGAAACAGATGCAAAAGTCCCTTGGAACCAAACTAAATCATAGTTCAAAGTTATCATCCCCTGACGGCAGGGACATACGAAAAGGGTTAATCGATTCTAGAAGACATGTTGAGAGCATATATTCTCAATTATTTCGAAAAATGGGATGAATGTTTACCATTAGCGAGTTTGCCTATAATACTTGATTTATCAAGAAAGTATTCAAATGGCACCGATTTTGAAGCTCAGATGGTCGCGGATGTAGAACCCCATTGCATTTTCGAACCCCGGAGAAAGATGGTTCTACGGAGTAGATCTAGTAAAAAAAGTCAAGAAAAAGTGAGATTTGTGCAAGATAAATTAAAACAAGCGCAATCTCGACAAAAGAGTTACGCAGATAAAAGGCGTAGATTTTTGGAATTTGAAGTAGGGGATTTTGTGTACTTGAAAGTGTCGCCTATGAAAGGGGTGAATCGTTTTGGAATTAAAGGTAAACTGGCACCACGATACATTGGTCCATTTCAAATATTGGAAAACAGGGGACCCGCTTGCCTATCGACTTAGATTGCCGTAAAGATTATCGCAAAGTGCATGATGTCTTCCATGTATCTCAATTAAAGAAATGCCTACGAGTACCCGGATCGTGTGGTTGACTTCGAAGACGTTAATCTAGAACCGGATCGACCTACTGAATATCCTATTCGATTCTAGATCGAAAGCTCGAGTCACCCGAAGCGGAACTATCAAATGGTACAAGATCCAATGGAATCAACATTCGGAAGAAGAAGCTACTTGGGAATCGGGAAGACTTTTCGACGGAAAACTTTCCCAAATTCTCACTTTCTTAATCTTTGAAAATGTAAGACCCTTTCTTTGTTTTATGAAATAGTTTGAGATGTGTTTGTTTGACACATTTCCTTTGTCGTTACTAAACCCTAGGCTTTAAATCTCGGGACGAGATTTCTTTAAGGGAAGGGGTCAGTAACACCCCCGGTGTTACTCTCACTAAAACTTGACATGTCATCATGATCATTGCAAAGCATGCATGATTAGCCCACCCTGTGTTGCATTGAACTAAAATAAGTTTATTTTATGTTTGGATGCTTTGTCGATTCGAAAAGACGCGAGAAGAATCGGATTAGGAAACTATCCCCTTGTCGGAAACCCTAGATTTCAAACCCTAGTTTGTCCCCTTTTTATTTTATTTCAAAATTTATAAAGAATTTGAGGGTGGTCACAAAAGGGAAAAGGTAGAGTTTTCAAAGTTGAGCAAAGTTGGTATTTTGAGTTTTCAAAGTTTAGTTCAAAATTTTAAAGTAATTTTGAATTCGACAAAACCCTAATTACCCCCTTTTTCGTATTTCAAAATTTAAGCAAAATTTGAGAAAACTTCCAAAAGCTAGTTTGTAGATCTTGTTGAGAGGAACAAAAGTCATGTACAAAGTTTTTCCAAGTTTTTACATGATTTTAAAAGTAATTTTGAATTCAAATTTCAAAATTTGGAACTGCATTTCAAAAAGTCATATTTAGAGGCAGAATTTGAAAATCATCCAATTATGAAAATTGTAGATTTTGAAAATTTAAGGGGAGTTACTTTTTGGAAATTTTTGAGTTTAGTTCAAAATTTGGGAGTAATTTGAAAATTTCAAAACTAGGGTTTGAAATGAACAAAGAACCCGACCTATCCCCTCCTCGCCTTGCCCGGCGTCCAACGTTCAAGGGCCGCCCGTCCACCGGGCGGCCGCCATGACGCTGACCACTGGAGGCCTTCGCGACCCCTCCGGCTACCTCCTCGACCCCTTCTTGCCTATAAACAGTAGGGAGTCGCCGTCGTTCTCCTTTTTTTCCCAATCTCGGCCGCCGGAACCGCCTCCCTCCGCCCCGTCGTTCGTCGCGATTGAGCCATCTTCCACCCAACCATCTACTCCGGCAGCTCCGCGAACTTCCTAACCTTCCTGAACGGAACCCGGCCGCTGCCTCGCCACGGAATCGCCGGGCGCGACCCTTTCTTCCTCATGCCACAGAAGGCCCTTGAGCCTCGCCGTCGTCGACCTCATTGCTCCGGTGAGCTTTGCTCACTTTTCCTTGGCGTTTTCCCTCCCTTGAGATGATGTACTCGTGAACGGCTCACGTTTCTTCGACGAAAAGCCCCAACTCGCCGGAGCGTCGTCGTGAAATTCGCCGCCGCCATTGCTCGCCGCCGCACCCAACTCCGCTCGTTCCGCCCAAACAGAGAGCTCCGTCCCAAGCTTCCGTGAGCCCGGCCGCCATTCTTCATTTAGTTTTCCGTTTATCCCATCGCCGCCGCGAATATGGTGCGCTGAGCACGCACGCACGGTTTGGTGAGCAGCGCACGCGTGACGCGATGTCGATGGCCGCATAATTATTCACACCGGGCCGCCCAACATCGTTTCACCGGCCCGGCCACCACTATTCATCCCGCACCGCCCATTTTGAATATTAACAGGCCTGCACAGTACTGGGCCGTGTACCGTGATGGACAGCGAAAAATCAACCCGTAACCCTTTTTCATTTATAAAATGATTTATTCAATTTCATTTATTTGAATAGTGTCCGATTTTGTAAATTTTGTATAAATTCAAATACTAGCTCAAAAATTCTGAAAATTTTGTGTAGCCTTCCCATGGGTATGTCTATCCATGAAAAATATGAAACTTGAATTTTGAATACTTTTGGCATGATTTAAAAATACAAAATTTAATTGAAAAATGCATCTTCCTTGATTTTTATTAATTATTTTATTTATCCAAAAATCATGAAAATTATTTTGGTACTGTTTTATGACATGATCTACCTGTACAAAAATTTTGAGCTTGTTTTGAGAAAGTTAAAAATTTTATTATTTCATGCCCTATCATTTTATGTGTAAAACAATTTGTTTAATGCTTTCTAACTTAGGGTTTTGGGTAGATTTTGGGTTGTTTTGTGAACCCTAAACCATGTCGTTATCAAGTGGTCCTTGAGAACTCCTTAGGCAATGGTGATGATATCTCGTAGAGTAGTTCAACAAGTTGGTTTTGTTGGGTTGCAACTTTATCGAGAAGGAAAGTTGTACTCAAAGCGTTTATCTTTTTCATGCACTCTCAAGCATCATGTTTATATGCATGACATCATGTTAAGCATGTATTATTATTTCGTATAGTGAACGAGGGTGATCGAAGTTGTTGATCAAGCGCCGAAGAAGGCTATCGATTGACCCGAAGTTCGAATATATCGTGATCCGTCGTCCGAAGTCAAGTTATTTAGTCAATCAAGGCAAGCCCGGTTCATTTAAACATTTCCTTGTGTTTTACAAAGCTTTATATCACCTTTGTTTTATGCTCGCATTAGGTGATAGGAGTTGTGTGATAACCTAATTGATGCATTATCCATCCTTGATTATTTCGATATCTACCTTGATAGCCCGTTTTGGTAAAATGCTTAGAAATGCTTAGCCATGCTAAATTAGTTAGACTTTTGAGTCAAAATGTGACAAGTCTCTTATGATAGCCCGAAGTGGCATTTGATGAGAAAGGATGTTATATGATGAAACCATACCGGGTTATGGTATTTAATTTGAGACCGGTCGGGTAATTTGCATTGAGAATGGAGTCTCGGTGTAGTATTTCCGCTTGTCGATTAAGGACCGCGTGTAGGCCCCGGTAACCGGTGACTATGGAACGCATCCGCGCGAGGTCTTTTGACCAATGGCACGCCTGTCGGAAAAATTAAGGGGACGATCGAAACTAGTTTTGGACACATACTCAGGGTAAAGCCCAATCTCGGGGTGTCAAATCGGAAACGCATAACCGCCCTTGGGAGTGGAGAGATGGCGGAGTACATGTTACCCTCGTGGGTTAAAGTCCCGATTGGAGGTGTACGGTATTCTCGGGGTGGCGAGGGACGCGGTTCCGTTTTGAGTATCCAAGAAAGGGTTGATATATGCAAGCTTAAGTGCTACATATGTCGCGGTGGAAAGAACTCCCAATTTGGGTTAATCGATTTCGAAATCGCCGTGTTTTCGGATATGGAGACTCGGTTTCCCGACTTATATAAGAGATTAATTATGGAACAAGTGAAGAGATGGAATAAGTGATGATATTTCTACAAAGTGTATGTCTGTAGTTTAAGATCACCTAGAATAGGTGAGAAACTAAATTGGGTTTAAAATGTTAAAAGTAAGGATTCACTATTAGTAAGCTTTTCTCGCAAAAAAAGAGTCCTTGATTCTTGCTAAAAGCCTTACCTTGAATCCTATTAGACCAAAGATTCCCGAAGTCTTCTCCTATTTTCTTTAGTCGGGTAAGTCTTGTTGAGTACTTCCGCATCGGGGTTTGTTGACCCATGTTGCGGGACCGGGAAGTCATGTCCAAGACCGGACCGCGGCCGCATGACGATTCATCAGGAAGATAGTGAGGATGAGTGAGAAGTGAGACCTGTGGGCGTGGTCTCAGTTAGTGTCATATATGTAATAAACTTTTCGCTACTCCTACTTTTATTTTGTATAACCGGTTTTAAATAAATGGTTGTAAAATTATTGTAATATATAAACCTTCATTTGTTTACTCGATTATGTATGAAATTTGTTGTAATATTGCAATGACCTCGTGAACGGATCCTGGTTGGAATAGTTAATAGTGCTTTTCAGGTTATAGGTGCACATATGTGACTATTAAAGGTCGTTGAACCGAAAATTAGTACATGTGGGCCCCTGTAATTTGGAAGGTTACATTACGAGACGGCCCGCCGAAGGACCGCGCAGCGTGCTCGCCGTGGTGGAGGACTTGCCGGTTCACTCGACATCACTGGCAAGGTTGCCGCGTGGTAGGCCCAGGCGCCGGTGGGCGGTAGACGGCGTGGCCCGAGGCGAAGGTGGCCGGGACGCGGCGGCTGGCGAAGAAGGAACGGCGGGGCCGTCGCAAGCCCCGCGGTGTCCCCCGGGGTGCGCCGCTGGGACGGCAGCCTTGTCGCTGGGGCGCTTGTGAGTGCGGCGGGTGTGCGCCGTCGGCGATGGACACCTGGGCGGCGGAGGACCGTCCCGACTCAACGCCCATGGCGAGTCAGCGAGCACGGCCGCGCATAGGCCACGAACCGCCGCGAGAGCTTGGCGAGTTGGAGAGGTGCGTGAGCTTGGCGGCGACGGACGGCGCCGCTCTGGCTGGGTGGTAGTTCCGTGGCCGGGGGCAGCGTCCCCACTCCCGGTTGGCGGGTGACTCGGCCGGGTCCGTCCGCGGTCCGCGGCGGGAACCCGGGGCGCTCTCCGGCGAAGGGATGGGACAAGCGCGCCGCGCGATGGTGGGGGCCTCGGCTCGACGAACCGTCCTCGTTGTCCGGCGGTCGGAGGAGCCGCCCATCCACCCGATCCCTGGGTCTCCCAGTAGGAGGGAAGTAGGGGCGCATCCGGGGAGAGGGCCTTGCCGTGGCCGTTAGAGACGGCCCCCACGCTGGTGGGCGTCATGGGTGGCGAGGGCGGCTGCGGCCGGGCGGCCGGCGGGCGGCAGACGGTGGTGGGCGGGGGCGACCTGCGCTGCGGCCCCGAGCTCGCCGGGCAACGGGAGGTGGTAGCGACGGAGCGGTGGCGAAAGCGGAGGGTGCACGAGCCGCGACCTCCGCACCAACCACCAACAACGCGCCGGCGGCGAGCTGCGGCGTGGAGGCGGTGATAGTGCGAGTCATCTTCAATCTCGCCCTCCTGCGACTTCCTCGGCGGCGGGCGAGGTTACCAGGCAGCGAACCGCCGTGGACCACCACCGGAGGGCGCCACCATCGTAGAGAGCCGCCACGACGCGACGGACGAGGAGGTCCACAGCCGGGCGAGCCCACGGGCGGGAGCCGTTGGCGACGCGGGACGGCGGAGGTCGAAGGCGGTCAGCGCGAGAGGTGGCGTGCCGGACCGCGGGGGCGGCCGGAGTTCGCCCCCCGGGGCCTGCCGCCCGCGAGGGGGAGGCGATGGAGGTCGCCGGCCAGGCGAAGAGAATCGGGAGTGCGACGCGTGGGCTAGAGCGATGGATCTAGAAGGGGGCCACGTGGATCTATAGCCGCTGGCCGATCGGCGACGCCCGGCGTCCCATTTGTCGAAGCCGGCGGCACCATGGACGAGGGGAGGGCTTGCCGGGCGTGAGCCGCGCGCATGGGCGCGGCGAGGCTTGAGGAGGGGAGGGAGGCGGGCGGGACAGGAGGCAGCGGGCGACGGTGCGGGAGGTGGCGCCGCCGGCGGCGGCGGCGTCAGCGGGGTGTGTGCCCGGGCCAGCGGTCGGGTCGCGTCCGTTCATAAGTGTACGGATTGCAATGACCTAAGAGCAACTCCAGCCATACACCCTAAATTTGAGCCTCTATTTTTATTTAGGTGTCCAATCTTTAATTTTGTTGGCTCAATTTGTTTTCCATCTCCAGCCATACCACTCAAACAAAGACCCTAAAATATCTTTCCACACCATGACCGATGACCGGCCATGCTACAACCGCTCCTGTGGTAATACGCACAACATGAGCCATCGACGTTCTCGGGAGCAGCGCGGGGCATGCTTGACTGGGACAGGAAAAGAAAATTAGTGGATGAGAGAGGAATAGGGGTGTTCTATTCCCGAGGGCTTGATATTATAATTTGAGGGGCAGGTAAAATAAGGTCTTATTTAGAGGCTTCATCGGAGTTAATTTTTTTCCTTGACCCTCTAGAATTTAGGGTAGAGGTCTAAATAGGAGCTCCATTGTAGATGCTCTAACCGGATCGAGCAGTAACCATCTTATGACGGGTCAGCAAGAACATCATCCACCCCTCCACAGAGATCAGCACGGTTATCTAAAGCTTGACCCATGAACGAAAAAAAAAAAAAAAAAATGCTCAGTCAGCAAGATAGGTACTAAATGCAACCAAAATAAGCGTGGTAACACATCATCAAGTGGGGACTCCTCATCCCGTTGCTCGATAGATCGAGATCATACATTCATGTATTGTTCACGTTTATACATTGTCTCCATGCAAAAGATAGTGACTTATAACAAGTTTAGCTCTGCATGGTTATACACTTTTACACATAATCTCCAAACAATGCAAGTACTTAATTTATTTATGGATCAAATCACAGTTCCACTCATCGTCTGGTTGTAGTGTTTATGTAATATCAAACCTTAGATTGTTTTGCGTATCATTGCATTAATAAGAAGAATTTAAACGTGCAATGATACACAAATCTTTTGCGTATTCAAGAACAGTTCCACTCATAGGACAAGTTGTAGTGTTTATGTAATATCAAACCTTAGATTGTTTTGTATCATTGCATTAATAAGAAGAATTTAAACGTGCAATGATACACAAATCTTTTGCGTATTCAAGAACAGTTCCACTCATAGGACAAAGGGTCATGGCAGACCCATGTCCCGCCATTGCATGAAATAAACATGGAACTATCTATCATCTTGTCTAGCCTGCAGCTTGGATGGAAATTCAGAGACACTTTCTGAAGTTGTGTGGCATGTGCGAGCATTCGTTGTATGAACCAGTGTTCGCAGTCAGTTCCTTCTAGCCCCGTCAAGTCTACTTCCTGGATATTAGCTAAGTACATGTCTTGCAATTTCCATTGGTCCGGGTGATTGCACAACAACTTGCCACTGCGACGGGCCTAGGGTAGGAACGAGAGATATATCTTTGATTTTAGTGCAAGTAAAAAATGGTATTGGAAAAAGGAAATTTTGATAAAATAGAATAGAATATACTCACCGTCTGACAGTGTACGCGGAGGTATTTGAGATAGCTACATTGTTTTAGGATCTCCGCTAGACCAACTCCAAATGAATGCAGATTCGGCAAATAATAAGGACGAACAGTCAAAGATATTAAGTGCGGTAGATGAGGTATCCTCCCACTAAGTATGTTGGTAAGCCCATATTCTTCCTAATAAAAAGGGGAAGGAAAGAAAATGCAAGTAAATAAGCATCCCAAAGACGTCATTGATATTTTTTAAAACCAATAAGGTGAAAAGAACACAATAAAACACATGCCATTACAACACACTAGTGCAAAACACATTATTCATATATGGACGTTTAATTTAATAATTCTAATGATTTGTGGCAAATGACATGTATAAAAAATAATAATAATATGATTGGACGAATTCATAGAAATACAATGTAGCCTTTTTTTAGGCTGCACACTTTGTTAACTAATATGAAATATATATACTTATATAAAGAGTATATATATATAAGTTTGAAAGGATGGACCGATATAGAGAGATCAATTATCTAGAAAGCACAGAGAAATAATTGGTTCAAACAGTCTTGACAGTATAGAGGAATGCAAAATTGAATAAAAATAGGTGCAAGTAGAAACAATGCAAAACCAGCGGCATCATTTATTTCTTCTAGTAGCAGAAGCAATGAAAAATCAGTGGTTTCATTTATCATTTAACTCAGTCTAATTTTCTTATGAAATTCCGCATAGCTATCTGCAAGTTGATTTAAAAAGACAAAGAAAACTTGAAAATTAAGTTTGGTTTGAGATGCATACCGTATCTACCTCCAGATACACCTCAAGACATGTGAGTGACGTACAGCACCGGAGTAGGCGAATGCTACTGTTGTTGAAATCATCATCATCATCATCTTCTTCGTATCCATGCGACTCCAACTGAACCTTGAGGCTCCTCACGCATGGCAATTCACCATCAACGTCAATATATTCAGGTTGATCAGACCAGAAGAGCTCCTCCAGCCTAGGGGCGGAGATCCCAAGTCTCTCGAGGCTGATGTTGTCATCCTGCATACGAAAATACCGGAGTCTAGGAGTTTTTAGTTTCAAAGTCCAAAAGTCTTCGATTCTAGGCCCGGTTGACATTGATAGTTCTAAGAGTGTGGTGGCCTCGATAAGCAACTCTTTCAGTCCAGGGAGCCCAAACTTGCTCAGCTGCAGCTTCTGCAGGGACGGGCAGCATGCCGATGACAGGAAGCGGGAAAGGAGGTGGTCACTGCCAGCAGCCAACTCAATGTCCTCAAGTGTGAGATCCCTGAGCGAGGCAAATACTGCAGCGGTGGGGAGCTGGAGCCTTGCGCCTTTCAGCTTCCAACGCATGGTCTCCAGCTTTGCTGAGCTAGCAAGTTGGCTGAGATTCACCGTGGGTTCCTGCTGCTGCTGCCTCTGGATCTCACAATCAAGGACGAAAGATTTCACCGTGCTGTGCACCGCGTACCGAACCCACTCCTGCGCAGCGCCGGCGAACCGAGATCCGTCGGAAGGAGACGTGATCGCGAACGAGATGGCCAGGTGCTCGAGGGCGGCAACCGTCTTGGCGCGTTGGGCGAGGGCGTTCTGGACGAAGTCGAGGAACCTTCCGTCGCTGCTGAGTCCGCGCCGCCTGCTGAAGTTGAGGGAGCCGACGCGCGTCCAGAGGCCGCGCCAGCGCCGCGAGAGCGCGCCTGTGCGCACCGCGTCCCTCGCGTCAGGCAGCAGCTCGATAATGCGCACGAGGACGTCGTCGCCGAGGCCGCTGATCAGGTCCAGGTCGGGCGCCCCTCGCCGTCGCTTCGACCTGCTACGCACGCCCATGGTCTTCAGATACGATCGGATCGATGGATTGATGGCGTGTGCTTCGGAACCTAAGACAACGGCGAGACGTGGAGCGTCCGTTTCCTAGACGAGGTTGGGCCTGGTGCAAGTCGATCGTAACAGGCCACAGCCCGGTCCAAGCTGACATAATCGGGCCTGGTAATTGGCAATGCAGCAAAATATTCTTCAGCAGAGAACCGGATAGGACTCTGCTAAAGTCGAAGAAAGCAGTGTCCTGATTCCTATAGCCACAAGCACTACACAAAAAATTAGTGACTGGTGATGGTATCAGCGTGTCATACATAACATCTCTGCTGCAGAGTCCAATCTAGTATATTCAAAAGTTGCTGGTTTTAGTCATGTAATATTCAAATTTGAAATTATCAAAAATTCTCATAAAAGAAAAACAATCCAGTGATAGCCAAGGCTTATGCTAACTTTTTTTTTTTAGATTACAGATTGCGTAGAACTCAACACGCAACATTCTCACCCTATGAACACATGCGCGAAACCCTACCCCTATGAGCACCTTTGAAGGACTGAGTCGACAATCTTGAAGTTCACGAAGTCACCTTCAAAGGACCATTCTCTGTCTACACATGCCACTAAAGCTTGCAGTGAAAGATTAATTCCTTCAAAGCACCACGCGAGAAGCTTCTATGCATCATGAGCTGTTGTCAAGTCATAAATAACTTGCTTCTCAACATATCAATGTCAAATGATCAAACATTATCTGAGGCTGATGAATTCCTTCCTACTCTTATCTATATATGTTTTACTATTAGGACAAGGCCAATACTTAGGTGCACTCAAATCTGAAGTTTGTTCAGCTCTTTAGAATCGACAACAAAGCTAATATGGGAAGGCAAATATTATCAGACAAACCTCATTTCAGCAAAGATGTTTATAATAGATATCAGTGCCCGCCGACTATCGATAGAGGAAATCGAGTTTTAGAAACATATGGAAACAACAAGATTACTAGATACTCAAACATCAGTTGCTAACCCCAGTAGCAGAGTTTCAGAAACATATGGAAGCAACAGGATTACTAGGTACAAAAAAATCCCACGGAACTGCATTTCTTTCTACAGAAAGAATGAAAATCTTGATTGCAACGATTGGCAAACAGATGTTCCTTTCAATTAGCAGAGTCTCAAATGTCTTCTTCCAAGTCTCAGTTCCTTCAAGGCTAATCATTCAGCCTTGTTTGCACATAAGATAAGGCCTAGTAATACATAGACAAACAGACACAGATAAGCTGCCTACAGGACCTGCCATTGGTTACAGAATAGCAGTTGAGAGGATGCCGCTCCATTAAGTTGACATATCAAGACACAGTAACGATCCTAAAGAATTCAGTTCTACTATTCCGAGAGTGTCTTCTACGACTATCACAATTCACCAGATTTTTTTGACGTTAAAAACGAGGCTAATCACCAGATGTGAGTATGTGACTAAGCTAATCACCATACACCGAATAAACTGACAATCTAAGAAATCTGCTCTAGCATCTGCCAGTCGTCATCATCAGGTTTCCCCATACAGGAAGGCGTCGGGGACGGAAGCAGGGTGAAGCTCGTAGAAGCCACGGAGCCTGCCACCTCCCTCTTGTGTCAGGCGGAAATAGGGTATCTGGTGGGAGAACCTGAGCTTCTCCCTGGCAGGTACCTCCAGCACTCCCCTTTGCTTGTCAGGCTTGAACACGGATCGGTGGCCGCTGACTTGGGCCAGGAAGGTGAGCTTTGTGCTAGCTTCCGTGTACTCGATGACCTCGCAGATAGCAAACTCACAGTCATCAACATTGCATGGAACCCAGTCAGGTGCCCAGTTCATGTAGACAGCCCAGATATCGCCAACCTGTGGGAGGATTTCAACCTCCCACTTTTTGCCGGTTTCTCTGAAACATACTCGATGAGAGAAGGTATCGCGTGTGTCATACTCAGCAGTCCATTTTCGGATAATGAATGTGCCACAGCTGATGGGTATGCCCTGCTCCAACCACTGTTTCTCCTGATCCTGTTGAGGGCACGCCTCAAGCCAGATCACCTCAACTCTAAAAGGATCTTCCCTGACTTTTTTTATGCAGGCATAAAACTTGGGGAATTTATCAATATCATTGTACAAGGCCCATACTTGTCCACCTTCAAACTTCTCACAGGAGCTACTTTCATCAAATTCGTGGAAATCAGAATCAGGGTATATGTATATGTAGGGGGAGAGGCTGACTTGATGAGAGCAATCACTAAATTCATTGGCATCTCCAGCAGCTTTCTTTAAGGGTGTATTTTGTTCCGGGCACATGTCTTTAGGATTGTCTGTAGACATTGGGCGGCCTATATGCTCTTCAGCGTGATTCTCCTTTTGAGCAATTTCATCATCTCCCAGATCCATTCTACAACTTTTATTTTCAGTGGTCACATTAACAGATGTGCAGCTTCCTGTCTTGCTCAGAGACATGTAAGAGTCAAGAGTAACAGAAGAAAATGCTGCATCCAGGTCAGCAGGGAGACATGCATTGTCCAGTTCCAGAAATCCTCTTGGAACACCAACCTTTTCATTTCCCTCTGTCCTATAAAAAGGGATGTTGTGAGAAAATCGGAGCAGCTCACTTGATGGTATCACAAATGAGGATTTGTCCTTAGCTGTTGCAAATAAACTAACGAATCCCTCAATCCTGACCAGTGGGATAACAGTGGCGCCACCATTTGCTGACATGCTTGACACGACTTCCACAACCTCATATTCATATTTTCTATGATTATCTACATCTGAGCTCCAATCCATGCTCCACCCCTTATAAAGAGCCCACACCTCACCCTTGTTAGGATATATGACATATGAATTCCTCTCTTTACCTTGTGTCCAAGAAGCAATGTGAGAAAACATTTTCTTGTTTTCTAATATGTCAGTTCCTTCCCCAAGGCGAAAGTTTCCACAAGCATGAGGCAGTTCTTCAACAGTCCAGTTCTCATCTTCATCCATCGCAACGTAATTCAAACAGGTCAGATATATTTTGAAGTTAAAGGCATCAATATGCTTTACAAGAGCATAATATCTTGGCATGCAATCAAGGTTATCATAGAGGGCCCATATCTGACCAACTTCAAACACATTGGTATCCTTGATCTTCTCAAAATCGAAGATATCTGTATAAGGGAGGAAGACCTGCTTGGAGTATGAGGGCTTTGTTTCGCTAATAGTCTCAGTAGCATTTTCCATGATATAGTCCTGATCACTATCAGCTTCTGTAGCTTCTTCCATGCTATTTTCCTCATCAGTATCTTCTGTGCTACTTTCCTGATGAGTACCAGTTTCAGTTTCTTCTGTGCTATTGTCCATATCAGTATCAGTTTCAGTGGCTTCTGAATCAGTCCTCTCTGATGGCTGCTGTTTGGCTGGCTTTGGAACCTTTCTGAATCTTGTCCTCTTCACGTCATAATCATGTCGCTTTGCAGTATCAGATAGTACAGAATGAGCTTCGGCAATCAACTTGAACGCTGCCTCAGCACCCGCAAAACAGTTTTTATCAGGGTGAAGTAAAATTGCAAGCTTGCGGTACTGCTTCTTTATCAAGGCTTGATCAGCTCCTTCCTCCACTTGAAGGACTCTGTAGAAGTCCATCTCTCCATTCACCCTTAATTCTGCTGCACAGTGCACACTGCAGATGGCTAACAGCTGAGACAAATTCTCAAGCTCTGGAAAAAAGGGCACCAACAAAATCTTTATTTTTCATATTATTTATAGCAATTTCCATGGCCCTCAAGGCCTCTTCCATATTGAAACCGACCATATTCTTTCAACCTGGCATCAAATAAGTTCGCATCAGATGAAGATGGACATGCTATGGAAAAATGTTTTCTTTAGTTACAAATTATTCAAAAAGTGGATGAACACCTTTGGATCACTTCCTCAAACAATATTATACCAAAACCTTTAGTGCATTAGACCATGATGAAAATACCAGTATGAAACCATTAATGGACTAGTGATAAACTACTTCAAGAAGACATGCAAAAAGGCCCCTCTCTTATCCAACATGATTCAGTCCACTAAATTGCTAATTATGTTATGTTAATAGTTGAATTGAAAAGGAATAAAAAGTAAAATGAAACCAACCATGAAAAAGTAGTACAATACTCAGTGATTCTACCTATAGTGCAGCATGATTCAAACTAATTATGTATATGATATATGATATGATGATTTATTGCAGCATCTGATGTAGCACTGAGTTAACAAACAGAAGTAAACATATAACCTACTGAGACAATATACAACATAATATTGTCAATAACATGATTTTCAACACATCCAATGGCACTTCATTACAGAGGACCGGAGGTATAATAGAACTACAGGGGACAATGAAAAATGGATCAAAATTAACAAAAAAAGAAACTTGATGTTAGTATGCCATCACTTACAGAGACACGTTTGAGTGGAGAGCAGTTGTCACGTTTTACGTGAATCCTCGCGGATATCAACTATTTTGGGTAGTATATGTGGCTTCAGCAGTTGGCTGTCAATTATGAGAGGTGGCAGGTGTCAATGGGTAAGACATCTTAACATCGTTTGCAGCATGCATAATTTAGTGACCAAAATAAGACTTGCAGAAGATGATTCAAGGCACTCAAAGGCTCAAAGTCAAAGTAGAAGCAAAGTGTCAACAGGAATAGAATGTTAAGAGAGCTATTTAGTCCCCAAGAATAGTGCAAGGTAGTAGATGTCAGTGGGTCAGACTTGTTAACATTGTTTGCATTATGCATGATTTAGTGAGCATAAGATTTGCAGCAGATGATTTAAGGTACTCAAATAGAAGCAAAGTGACAACAAATACTTGAATATCCTTATGTCCTGATTTAGCAGGATAACTGATATTTCCACCAAACCATAGCAGTATAGTAGTTTTGAGCAAAACAAAAGAGTGTCTACCTAATAACATGTTGTTTTAACCTCTTCTAACAACCAGATTTTTTTCTATACATTTACATTGTCTTACGCTATATTTACACCATCTTATTACTATATTTACAATATTTTTTTTTTTGACAAAGCGATGCAATTTGGGGATAGCACAACTTTACTTCTATAGATTGACAAATTGTCCAAAAAAATTACCAATTATTTCTATGGATTGCATATATCAGAGAAATGTATGCCAATTTTTTCACATCGCAAAATTTTAGAAAAAACACACATATATTCGGAAATGGCGTATGGGAGACAGCCGTTTCTGAGAGTTGAGATGACTAGCACACAGATATCGATCAATCGTGGATGCTCTGCCCTCAACTCGATCTGACACGTACACCTGGTGAGCCGCCGGCCAGCCGGACGGGCAACCAGAACCAGCTAGCTACTGGTGGAATCAATGCATGCAGTTAGGAGGAGAAGAAGGTGCCTTCGGGGTGGCTGTGTGGCAGCCTGCGGACGTGCGGCGCGGCCATCTCCTTCTTCAGCTGCGTCAGGAGATGCTCCATCCTGTACTCCCGCCACCACTCGTCTCCCGCGCGGCGCCGGAGGGTTGGCCGTGGACGCGGCCCTGGGCCCTCGGCCCCTGCGCCGGTGCCGCCGTCGGGAGACGAGGAGGAGCAGCATAACGTGGCGGCGGTGGTGTTGCAGGTGGAGCGGAGTAGCGAGACCTGGCGGCGGCGGCGGCGGCGAAGGCCTGCAGCGGCTTCAGGTGGCGGCGGCGGAGCTTGCAGCGGCTTCAGGTGGCGGAGGCGGACGCTCGCAGTGCCTCAGGCGGAAGCAGACAGGGGTTTCATCGGGCGGCTGAGCACAAGAGAACTAACCATCTAATGGCTACCAGTTCTCAAACAGAACCCTGTTCTATTGACGAATTGCATACTCCCGAAATCGACCGAATCATCACGAACATACAAGCGCGGCGCGTGATGGATCGAGCGAGACTGCTAACCCAAATCCATCCAAGAAGCAGAACGAATACAACCAGAAGAGAAATGGATCCTGACTGGGACAATATCATCTCGTCTCGTGTGGTGCCTACTTACGCTTGGGGTTTCATACCTTGGAGTGGAGTCGTGGAAGAGTGCTGACCAAGCCCCCGCACTGTTACAAGGCTGGAGGAGGGAACGCGGTGATGGACGGCGATCGCACTCGCGCTGCAGCAGACCGTCGCCCACGCCGATCAAAGTGGGGTTCTTGCTTGCACTCACAGGCTGGCGAAGCGAAGGCAGGGCGTGGATGGGATGGAGTGAACTGCTCTGTCTCTCTTCCGGTGGCGGCGGCCAGCAGGTTAAACAGGAGCTCCAGTAATTGGCATGAATGATGACTCAACATGGAGAGGGACAGGAGGTTGAGGAAAGCATCTAATTGACATGAATGATCACGATACATTCACTATGGAGATTCACAATAGCTGGGATTAATTTCAAGGAAATTATGTTATGCAGTATCACCTGCACAATTGCACATGAAAGACTGCATGATTATTGATTATACCCATACATGTGCATAGCTGCAATAATCATACGTGCTACTTTTTCAGTAAGACCTGTCCATAAATTCTGCATTTTGTGGCCACTACTGACTTTGACAAATTGGACCATAAATTCTGTAGCGATGTAATTTTCATATCAGTGTACCATGTTATTTTTTCAGTAAGACCTGGCCATAAACAGAGATGCAGAGAGACATTGGTCAGCATGTGGCTTGGCTGATCGCAGAGCAAAAACTCTGTACCCCGTCGAGGCGTCGACACTGACAGACACACACTTGTAAGCAAAAAAAACGTCGCTGGAACGAGAGAGGTAGTCTATTCACGACGAACGCTGCTGCGGCGCGCGTCCTTTGTTGGCTGCTGCTGCTGCTGCAACGGCGAGCGCCTGACCTCCGACGTGGTCCGGCGCAGCAGGAGCACCTCCGCCACGCAGATGTTGAGCATGACGCCTCTCCCTCCGGCGCCATCGCGGCGCCTCGACGACGACGTCCCCCGCGAAGCATCACGGCGCAGCAGCAGCTTCGACGGCGGTGACGACGAAGGCGCCGCAGGTGCTGCCGAGGACATCACGCCCGGTTTCAAGACGTTCAGTGGCGGCTGCGACAGCATGGAAGCGATGTACGTGTCGAGGATCCGGTTGAGCAGCTGCAGCGGCGACGACCACCGCGGCGGCGCGCTGGCGACGCGGCAGCATCGTCGTAGCCGGCCGAGCCTCGTCGTTCGCCGGCCGAGCCTGGTCCTCTGCCCGGCGTCGGTGCCGCCCGGAGCCGCTGGTAGCCGTTGTTGCAGCTCCCCGACGCGCCCAGCACGAGCGGACGCCCCGGCAAACGCTGGAACCGATGAACCCCTCCATCTTGAAACGGCCGACAACGTGTGCAAAAGAGCTGATTGCTGGCTTGTGGGGTGAACGGTGAACCAGCTGCTGATGGCTCGTTGAGATGTGGACGCTGAGCTAGTGTGCTTTTTTGTGTGTGTTCTTGGGTCGTTTTTTGTAGGGTGAGAGTGTGCCGTGTGTGCTCCATTTGGACCATTTGACTATCTAGATAGAATAGGAAATAGGAACACCGTTGAAATTGTAGATGGGATGTTTCGAAAAAGAAAATCGTAGATGGGAATTCTGAGTGCACCAGATGGAGCTGCTGCTTCTGGGTCCAGTCGTGCAAGCTGCTGCTGCTGTGTGATTGACACGACCCGGTTGCCGCTGCCTGTGCCTGACGGGGCCGGTGGGTAAGACCGAGCGCCGGGCCGGCCAATTACGGTGACGGCAAGACGAGTTGACTCGATAACAAGGACAAGGAGACGAGACCCTGGGAATCCAGATGGCCGGGGCTTGCCTTTCAATGGCGCACTGCAGGGCAGGAGTTGATTTCGCCGGACACCGGGCGTCCGCGTCGCGCCACGCATCACCCGCCTCTGCCTGCCAAGGTAAGCGGCTGACCGCGACACGCGAGACGTTGAAGCCCCTGGGACTGACCGGGCCGTGCGCGAGGGGCAGCTGATGCGGTGTGTGTGAGCATTCCCGCGTGATGAGTTTCAGGAGACTGAGGACTCGGTCAGTTTGGGCACCCTAGCAGCCTTTGGTCAGTTGAGGACGATTTGCTCATTTACATCGTTATTACGTGATTAATCATATGGCGTACTAGCGCTATTACGTCAACGAAACGCAAGGAAGATACATACCATGCATGCTCAATTGTTGTATGCTAGTGCCATTTCGGCATTTCCCAATATGTTTATGTTATGGAAGCAAATCTAGGAACACCATTTGAAAAAAACTTCAACCAAAATACAAGAAGGAAAAAAACACAACGATGATCGATTTTTCTTTTAAAAAAAACATTAACAACATGCGACACCAGCATGAAGCTTTGGTCGCACCGTTACACGACAGGTGCACTTTTTTCCACCAGGCTTTGCTACCAGCCACGCACGCTCCATCATCAGCGGCAAAGCGCGGCTACGAACTGAATGCATGCTTATACTTAGATAGCCACTCAAGCTGCCGCCGCAGCTGCAGGGCGCAGGAGCATTGACAGCACGGCGGACGCGAGCGCGACGGCGAGGCCGAGACGGGATCCGCCGCCGTGCCGCCGGGCCGCACCGGACCTGGACGTAGCATGGCCGTAGTCCCGCGGGTACATCTCCCCGACCGGCGGCGCGTACCCGTACGTGGTCGGCCACGGGTACCCGTACGGCTGCGGCGGGACGTAGTACCCTGCCGTCGGTGGAGGGTAGTACACGGCCGGGACCACCACAGCCACCGGTGCCGGCGGCGGGGGTGACGGCGACGGCGGGGGCGGCGAGGGGACCGGTGGGGGCTGTTCTGGCGCCGGGTGGTGGGTCGGCATCTCAGGGGAAGAGGGTGTGGGTCCAGGTCGCAGACGCACATGAAGCACTTGCAGTCCTCGTCGGTGACCATGCCCAGCACCACCGACGCCGGGGACGCCACCAGCATGGTGACCACGATCGCCACCTGGAGCGGCGGCGTCGGCATTCCGACTCCTCCGATTGGGTTTCTCATGGTAGATTTCTTCTTCCAGTGATCGATCACTACTGCGCTGGGTGGAATCCAATCCAAACCAAGGGTATATAATGTGTTGGCAAGTATGTGCTGGTGCATCTGCATGATGTAATTTTTTCAGTTTGAAATGTAGGTGGAACGACTGCTCGTTTCTTGGGGGTTGCGTGCTCTGCTTCAGAGACCAAACGAAATAAACCCAGAGTGTTTTTTTTTTTCATCACTTTGAGATGGATGGATGGTGTTTAACTTAATCACTTCTGCTGACTTGCCTTTTCTGTTTCGATGGATTACCGACCGATCATTTAAGCCGAGACAGAGCTACAACTGCTTGGAGTATCAGGCAGCAATGCCGTGTGATTAGAAGAACGATGACTAAGGTAAGATTCTGGCATAAGCTTCTACTGAAACAAGCATAAAGCCGTTGGTGCCCTGGATCTATTGGTAGCTACTAGCTTGTGAATGTGACATACAAGCGCACGCATGACACGATGCCGCAACCGCAATGGATGATGATGAATCTTCCCCGGTCGGAGACATTTTCCATACTGCACTTGGTTAAAAAAACACTTCAGCATGTTGCATACGGCACGATCTTGAAACAACTAATCTTGTTTTGTATAAATCTTTTGTACTACTAATTGCCCACGTATTGTTTTTAATAGAATACATGTATGCTTTTCAACTTCTAACTTCACTTAAGAATATATTTTATATAAGACATTCCATTACCTTTTAAGATACTTGCTTTGTTACTTTATAGAAGTGTCGTCACGACATGTTTAACTAGGTTTAATGAAAATATTAAGAAATTTTCTATAATAATTGAGGAAAAATTCAATGGCTCAAATCGACCGAGAAGCAGCCGATCTGACGGCTACAAAGGTAGGGAGGCAACAGGAGGCAAAGCACGGAGGCAAAATTGCCTCCCGTTGTGTCTATGACGATTGGCCATAAGAAAGAAAATCGCCTTCCATGCCTCCCGCCAACATGGGGATTAGCATTTGGGCGGTAATTGCATTCTTGTAATTTTTTTTATCAAGGACAAAACGGTAACTTTATAAATGTTTTGAGTAATATAGTTAAGGTGGATAATACAAGTAGTATAGTCAGATGGATAACTTTTTTATAAAAAAAATAGAACCCTCTAGGGTTTGTTCGTCGTTTGGTCTGAATCGCCGCCGCAGTCCGCCAGTTGATCCGCCGCCGCCTCCAAGCCATCTGCTCGATCACGGGCGAGAGAGCCAACGGCGGGCCTCTGCCCCGACGCGAGGTGACGGGCGCGGGAGCCCCGGCTGGAGAGGGCCACGCCGGGCGCCGCCGCCGGTTGGTCGGCCATTGCCAGCCCAGCCCTCTTCTCCTCGCTGCGCTGCGCTGCGCCCACGGCTCGGCACGCGTGGTTCCGTTTCCGTCGTGCGACACGCCGTCAGCAGGCAGATGCACACGCCGTTGGAGGCCATGAACGGGAGGGCGCGGAGGTCCGCGGCGGCGGCGGCTCGCGGCGCCACCACCAGGGCCGCCACCACGAGGAACGAGAAAGTGAGTAAGCTCGAATTTGGTACTCCGTCGACCTCCGATTGCTGCCGATGTCGTCTTAGTCCTGCTCGCTCTTCAACTAAAATTTCCTTTCCTGTTGTTTCCACTGTTCATTCAAGGCCATGGAGAAGGAGCAGAGGAGGCCACCTAGCTCTGGAGTTTCTTTTTGGGTCAAATGATCGGTATTTCTTGTTGAAACTTATGTTGTGTCTGAATGGAAACCTGCCGTTGTTATCTTTCATTGTAACTCTGTTTGGATTCATATTCATCTAGTGATAACAATATGATTTTGATATGAATTCAGGCAAGGAGAACTGGTGTAGCAGACTGCCAGTTACTACGGGTCCAATCAGGCATCAGCGGCTCCATATGCATGGGGACAATCTGCATCGACCTATGGATCTGTACAGGTGCCACCATCTTTTGTCAGTAGAATAGAGTTGAAGTGTGAAAGTGAATGTGGGATTCGCAGTTGCAATTCATGAACAATTTTGTTTTTCTCATTCTAATTGTAGACAATTCATGATTTCCATTTCTTGTATGAAATATTATGTAGCTGCTTTATCAAGAAACTGAAACTTGCTGCCTGCATACTACTCTGCATAACTTATCGTACTGTGAAATTCAACTCTCTGAATACTCCATGTGCTTGTCTTTCAGGGTTCCACCAATCTAGGTGGGGGTACAATAACCTTTCAGTGGTAGTGGGTGTTGTGGAGGGAGGCGCTGAGAAGATATGCCATGAAATGGGGGTTCCTGTCCTTGGTAAGGTGCCCATGGATCCGCAGCTGTGCAAGGCGGCTGGGGAAGGGAGGTCATGCTTTGCTGATTAGAAATGCAGTGCCTGCTCTTCAGAACATTGTGAAGTAGCTGATCAAGGCTGAGTGAGAAAATAGTGTTGCCCTGCTTAGTGAGATGAGATGATAGACGCCAGAGTTCTCCTGATCACTGTTGTTTATTATCAGAAATATTTCCTTGGAATATTATTAGAACTGACAGCATGCTGCCACACTCTGTGTGGAGACAAGCTGAATGATTGAATGAGACATGAAACAACGATCAAACTGTGAACTCTGGCGTCTTAACTACATGAATGTTCCTTGTAAACTAGGCTCAGTTGTACATTCATGTTGAAATGACAAAAACGCAGCATTGTCGATTAAAAGATTATCTGTGTACATATCGTGATGCTTCTTAAGTTCTGATGCATTTTTTTGTTTAATAGAGTAGGCCAGTTGGGAACTCAGATCTTAGACTTATAGAGTGTGCACGTTTTATGAGAATTGGCTACATTGTGTTGGATGTATATATAACCCTGTCCAACAGTGCGGGCGTTACCATCTCCATATTTTTTTTGTTGTTTGAAACCTGAGCAATCTGACTGAACTTTCATTCACACACAATCTGAGGCTAATACGACTTTTTTGATTATTCAAGTAAACAAATACAGCCTCGACTTGGGAAATATTTGAAGAACACAATATTCAAACTACCAAAAACTAAGACTACATATTAAATCTTCTTTTGAAGATCCTCGACAGTCTTAGTCAGCCTTCGTAGCGCTCGGGCGGAGAAAACTACGATCCTAAAATTACGGTGGAAATTTTCGTGGTTAAGAAACTTGGCGGGCAGCGCCGGCAGAGGAGCCTCGTTGGCCGAGGTATATGGCAAATATGGAAATTTTCGTTTGAAAACACTTGAATAGCCTAATGGTTATACCAATTAGTTTGTGAACCTGGGCTCCCAAGTTCGAACCCTTCTATGCCCATGCTTTTTTAACCGTTATTATTCTTGCAAAGTACACAAAATAATTTAGAAATACCAGCGCTGTTCATGCGTTATTTACAGCCGTGCGCGATGAAAACGACGCTTCTCACGGACGCCATCACCGGTGGACTCGGCCTCGGCGGCGCGGTCACGCATGAACGAGATGAACTCGGCGATGCACCTGTCGAAGAATGTCGAGGATCTGACTAAGACTGTCGAGGATCTTAAAAAGACTGTCGAGGATCTTAAAAAGAAGATTTAATATGGAGTCTTAGTTTTTTTTGGTAGTTTGAATATTGTGTTCTTCAAATATTTCAGAAGTCGAGGCTGTATTTGTTTACTTGAATAATCAATAAAGTCGTATTAGCCTCAGATTGTGTGTGAATGAAAGTTCAGTCTTTCAAGCTTATTGCGGATTGCTCAGGTTTCAAACAACAACAAAAAAAAAGGAGATGGTAACGCACGCACTGTTGGACAGGGTTATATATACATCCAACACAATGTAGCCGATTCTCATAAAACATGCACACTCTTAAGTCTAAGATCTGAGTTCCCAACTGGCCACTCTATTAAACAAAAAATAAATTCATCAGAACTCGAGAAGCATCACGATATGTACATAGATAATATTTTTATCGACAATGCTGTGTTTGTCATTTCAACATGAATGTACAACTGAGCCTAGTTTACAAGGAACATTCATGTACATCATCTCTCTTGAATCCTGATTCTCTACTGGTGTTCCCATACGCCTCATTCAGGTTCAACAACGTTCTGCACAGTCCACAATTTAACTTCAGATGTGGATCGACATTTGAGCTTGAGCTAGACAGAGAGGTGGCTGCATCTGATATGCAAAAGCAGTGAGAACTTCAGTGATCAAAGCATAATAAGCATCTGACAGGTTGCACATATACGTATCTTTCAATCACTCAGTGATGTCAAGATCACAATTAACTCATTGAATCAGTATTTTGTACCTAGAATTCAAAAAAAGTTGCACAAATCTATCAGTCAGATACTTGTATTTGTTTAGAGATTTTATTGAGATAGCTAGTGCATCAAATTCAGTACAAACATCCCTTTCAGATAAAAAAAACAGCACCAAGCGTTGCTGGGCCTGTCGAACATTACAGTTGAATCACCTGCAGCAGCATGTATAAGTGATCACATGAGTCACTCTAACTAATGTTTTTTTCATGCAGATCATCTACTAGTTGTTTAATTTGTCATCGTTTAGTGCAAAACAGTTGTACGTATGCAACATAACATTCTCAGTTTTCAGAGGTAGTCGTGTAGGTATGTTAGTTTCAGCAAAATCTGATGTCTGTCAGTTCAGTTTGTTGGTCCAACCGAGCATACACTGAATGTCTGAAAGTCCTTGTTCACCTTTTCGAAGGCCTTCCTGAGCGCCAGCGGGTCGTAGGGAACCTTGGGGATGATGGCCTCGTCGTACCAACGAGGGTTGTACCACTGTTGAATCCTCCAGTCTTGCTGGAGTAGAGATGGCCCGGAGGGAAGATCTCAAAGTGCTCGCACTCGTCGTTCAGGGCCTTCATCTCTGACGAAATCCACACTGATCCTGCAAGATTATGCGTTGTTCAGTTTCAGTCCATTTCATTCGTCAGAGTTATTGTACGTGATACTATAGACAGAGACAGTACCATTGATTCCCCATCCGTCATCCGATGTAGAGGGGCGTGACACCGATGGCGTCGCGGGTAGCCATGAAGCTGCTTGCACCGTCGCCATGGCGTGTGTCCAGCAGCACGAAGGAGAAGACGCCGTCCACCATGTCCACGAACTCCTCTCCATGCTCCTCGTACTACACATACATGCAACCGTGAAAAAGCTCATGAAGATCACCAGGAACTGAACATCTGCCATCCCCGCCTCGTCGTCGCGCGGGGCGGGGACGCCGAGTGGATGCTGCTCGACGCCGACGCGCCCGGGCGATGCTGGGTGGACGCCGTGCGCGCGTCGTCCTCCTCCGTCGCGGACGGCGAGGGCAAGGGCGTGGCGGCGCACGGACGGGGCTGGGAGGAGGAGGAGGAGCGGCGGGTTGGGGAGGGTGTGGCGGCGCAACGGCGAGGGCGAGGGTCCGGCGCCGGCGCAGGGGGCGGCTACGCGATTTCGACGAAGAGGAGCCTGGCGTGAATCGGGATCTCGGGGGTGGGGGCCGCGACGGGTTGGGGAGGGGTACGGTGCCTGGGGTGCGGGAGGGGTTAGGGTCAATGACTTTTTATCCTTCCACTCAAAAAAATGAATTTAGGGAAGGCGATGGAAGAATGATAAAAAGAAAATCAAGTATTGTAGAAGGCCCAAATATTAACACTATTTATGACTTTAGATAAGTTTATTATGAAAAAAGATTCAACACTCGTTTATCATCATAAATACTAAAACAAGTATGTTTTCACTTTTCATAGAACTACAGTAAAAAGGACAAAGAGAGTAGTTGAAAAGATATTTTAAGGTAAAATTTTCCAAGATTGCTCAACAAATTCTCAATTTCCATGCAACTTCCTAACGCTTTGCTAAAGGATAGCCGCCGCCTCCTAGGGTTTTCTCGCGAAAGAAAAGAGGCCGAGCGACACCGCCGCCGCCACCACCCGTACGGCCCCGTTCCCTCGCCTCCGGCCTCACCGTCGGTGGTGACGAGGAGCGGGGTCCGTCCCTTCAACAGCCTTTGTCTTTTATAGAGTTTTGATCGAGTCCTAGGTCTAGGGGTTTGCTCGCGTCGATGTTCGGGCGGTGGAGTTAGGTTGTCCGGAGGAGCGTGGCTCCTCTGCGGTTTGTTTTTCCTAGCGACGCCGGCGATGCGGAGCGGCGACGACGCAGCCGGAATAAATTCTCGCAGCTTCTTCCGTTCTCCGATGGCGATCTTCTCCGACGTCAACGGAGAGGTGAGAGACTGGTCCAGAGTCGAGGGCCGGCGCGATCGTCGTCTTCTTCAGGTGATGATGTTGTTGACCCTGTTAATCTCAAGGAAGATGTTCTTTGGTGAAAATCGAGCTTTGCTTTCGGGTTCGGGCGGTGGAATCGAAGGATGCGTCATGGGTACGGGAGTTGGCCGATCTTTGGGAGGCGGTTTATTTGGCCGATTCGCCTAGAAGTAAGTCCTCCTCTGCGGCCTCCACCTTGTGGAGTTTGGCTCGTGCCCCACGACGATTGGGAAGCGGCTTCAACGACGGTGACGAACGGATCTCTCGAAGGCCGAGGAAGATGAGCGGGGAGTTTTGTACTTCTTTGTAATTTTCCTTTTCTTGGGATTTTCTTTTTGTAAAAGGGTCGGTGTAATGCACCAAGATTAATACATGTTCCTTCTAAAAAAAACGCTTTGCTTATAACACTTATCGTCGCCGAGGACACAGCACTCACGTGCTTACACTACCAACATGGTGAAATTCTCCTAGTGTTTATAATTAGTAATAAAATACTACGTGTTTATAATTAGTAATAAAAAATACTACCACCACCACCGGTGATAGTACATAATAATACATGGAAATCTCACCGGGAGGCATTTAATAGGGAAAGATTATACTAAAATTTAAATAGAAAAACACTAAGAGAAGTCCACATCACTAGAAGTCTAAAATTTTGGTTGTGAGCATCTCCAAGAGTTTGTCAACATATACGATTTGTCAACCGCAAAAGTATATGTGTCACAGTGCAAGAAAAGGGCAACCCACATGCCGGCGTCGTACAACGCCCTCCTCTTGTCATCTGACAACACTGTGCGCGACTATAGTTTTCCAACGGGCCGGCCCGGCACGCCCCAGCCCGGCCTCATGTTGTGACATGCCGGCCTATGCCGTGCCACCAAGGCACGCCATGCCCTGTGGGCCGTGCCGCACCGGGCCTCGTGTCTAACTTTGAGCCCAGGCATGTCCCACGGGCCAAAAATCGTGTCGGGTCAGCCCGGTTGAAATCTCATTTTTGGTTTTGAAAATTGATGACACCTTGTTATGCTAATCCTTTGCTCTAAGTGTGACTTAAGAGATAGGATTGCATGGATGACATGGAGCATGATGATCATGGACATGGATATTGATGATGGACATTATGGATCGTCAAGCTCGGTTGTCGGTTTGGAAAGGACCCGGAGATCAAGGCAAAGGTATAACTTAGTAGGGTTTTCTTTCGGTGATCAAGACACTATAGAGAGTGTGATCACATTTAGGATAGATGGCCGACTATCAAGAGGGGATGCCACGGCTAATCCTTTGAGAAAGTGCTTTTAGGTCCATATTGACTTGCATATGCATTTAGACTAGAGAGCACTAACTTCGTTCTTGCCTAATCGATCGTGATATGCTAACATACATGATATTGAGATCATCCTCGACGTGTTGGCAACTTATGGCAAGAGGCGAAGCAAGATTGAAGCGAAGGCGACAACAAGATGACAGATTTCGCAGGAATTGGCGACCGGACGCTGAACCTCTGACCGGAGCGTCCGGTCAGCC
The DNA here is from genome assembly GCA_015847255.1 of Hyparrhenia diplandra. Classification (NCBI taxonomy): domain Eukaryota; kingdom Viridiplantae; phylum Streptophyta; class Magnoliopsida; order Poales; family Poaceae; genus Hyparrhenia; species Hyparrhenia diplandra. Next base: position 70,955 of record JADLZK010012810.1, read on the forward strand.
TGGTTCTGGTCGATTCCAGAGAGCACTGCATTCGACAATTTTGACCGGACGCATACTTCTGGGTGTCAGTAGTGGGGCCAAGTGGTCTGTCGGTTGTGACCGGACGCACGACCGGACGCATGTGCGCGTCCGGTCGATGTGTCCGGTCAACACGCAGAAAGTGCATTTTGTGCACCAACGGCTCCTTTTCAAGGTGGGCTCTATATATACTTGGTTGGCCGGGTACATGAGCTCTCTCTTGCACATTTGAACACTCCTACACTCTTGTGAGCTTGAGATGCTCCCCTCCACTCATCTCTTCATCCTAACTTCGAATCTTTAGGTGAGATTGAGAGAGATTTAAGTGCATTGCATTGTTGATTGCATCTAGAGGCACTTCATCCTTGGAGGAGCTGCGGGATTTTGTTGTCTTGGGAATTTGCTTGGTTCCCTAGCGGCTTGGAGGTTGAGGCGATGTTGAGCTCGATTGGAGCTTGTTCGAGGCCACACCGGTGGACTTGTGAGGGGTTGAGCCTTACCCCGCGGGAGATTCGCGAAAGGCATCACTAGTGGATTGCTCGTGGCTTGTGGATCCCTTCTTGTGATTGGTGTGCTTGAGCTCCCACCGTGGGATTTGGCACCGTGCCATTAAGCTTAGCAACCATCAAGTGAGTGTATCACCAAAACGGGGACTAGCATGCCGGCAAGCACGTGAACCTCGGTGAAAAATCTCTTGTCAAGTGTGCTTATTCGTTGGAGATTTCTCATTGACTTGGTGATTGGCATCGACCACGACACTACACCGGTGGTATTGTATTCTAGCCTCACTGCTCTACTTTCATTAGTATTCTTTGTGTAGCTTGTTTAGTTTGTTAGAATTGTTTAGCTCCTAGTGATAGAACTAGTTAGCTTATCATGTCCACCTAGGAGTAAATTAGCAACCTAGCCATTGCTTGTGATTAAAGACAATAGAATTGCTAGAATTTTTTTGTGGCTTGCATAGCTAGTTTGTAGCACTGCTAAATTTGCTTCACCATCTTATTTACTAAACGCCTTGTTAAGTGTTGTTGCAAGAAATTTTTATAGGCTATTCACCCCCCTCTAGCCATTAGGACCTTTTACCGGTGGGCACGACTGAAAAACATGTGCCGGGCCAATATATGCACATGTGTAGATTTTTTCACAAATTACAATTTTGAACATAAATTCAAATTTCAAGCATCCCACAGATTGAGAATGACACAAATATAAGGTAAAATGAGTTGTGTTGCCTGTGTGCAATGCTGCCTCATTAAAAACCTTTATGGGTAAAACTCACCCTTGTGAGAAACCCCATGAAGGAAAAGAGTACAACACAAGCAACATAGCTCATAAACTTTTAATTGTCATAGGTTCAAGTTTGTTCAGTCACAGACTCAACTCGGACTCGATACAATTTCAACACACCAACTCTCAAGTCTACCACTCTACCAGTACCAAGTGCTCCAGCAGTCAAAAGGGCAAGATGTTCATCACCTCAACTTCAGCCACCACGCCTTGCTCCTGTTCCTCTAAGTCTAGAGGCTCTAGCACCAGGAACAGAACCAGCAACAACACCGGCACCTCTTTCATCACCAAGGACACCACCTCTTCCGGCACCTCTTCCAGCAGCTCAACCAGGAGTAGGACCTCTTCCTTGAACAGATGAAGCACCAGCATCACCTCTTCCTCCAGCACCAACAGCTCTGTATAGTCCTCTCAAAATTTTGTCAGCTTCTGCAGCTCCTCTTCCTGTAGCACTGGCAATAGCAGCAGCTGCACCACCTGTAGGTCCTCCTCCTCCAGCTTCTCCAATTGTACCTGCAGGTGAAAGATAATTAACTTCTCTCACAATTCAAAATAATCAAGAAATAAAATCTCTAGAAGTGTCACTATACCTGCACCACCTTCATCAAGAAATGAATTCTCAAATGCCTCACACAGCTCGTTATTGTCAGTGACAATTGTATGTTGTTTCCTTTTATCTCCTAACTCCCAATCCTTTATGTAAGCCAATATTTCAACATGTTCAGGCAACAAACGTCGACGTCACTCCTCGATCCTACTAAGCTGAAACAAAAATATATCCGCTGCTAAAGATAGTTCCATTGATGCTACTCCCCAGAGTTTTTATATTATTACAAAATAAGACCTATGATTTTCTATTAGTTTGTGCATTATTTAATAAACCTATCTTAATTTTATACTTGCTTCTCTTATCTTCTCTTATCTTCGGTCTAGTTCCCATCAAATTTCGTTCGTCAAATTGATTGGCTAGCTGCAGTTGTCCATTGGCTCGCTGGAGTTCTTCGTTGCCTAGCTCATATGCCAGCTCATTTTGGCCATTGGATAGCTAAAATCCCTTGTCCCAATTGGATATCTAAAATCCCTTGTCCGCACTGGATCAACATGCTCTGTTCTTTCATTTCTCAATAGATCAACATCATCCTTTGTTCATCCATTTCTCAATGGATCATTGAGTGGCGGAGCCAGGGGGCCATGCCCCTAACACGTGGCACCAAAAAAATTTTTAGTATGCCTTCATAATTTTATTTACATTTAAAAGAGTGAATATACCAAAATGATATTGTTGTCCCAAAAGGGTTCGGCTACTGTATGTATAGCGTTTTTCGTTTGTATTTGATAATTATTGTCCCACCATAGACTAACTAGGCTCAAAATATTCATCTCGTACTTTTCAGCCAAACTATGCAATTAGTTTTTTTATTATCTAAATTTAATGCTCCATGCATGCGTTAAGAGATTCGATGTGATATGAAAACTGTAGCACTTTTTTTGGGTCGGTGGAAGGAAACTAAACACACCCAAAAGATTGCTTCTGAGCCCGGCTGTCTGCGGCTGCATGCACGCGGCCCATTTCTGGGAAACCAACGGTCGGAGCCGTAGGACGAAATGGTAGCAACAGACAAGTCGTCCAATGGGCGATCGACAACACCGTCCAGGGCGTAGTGTTCCAGGAACCTTAAAGCGCGTCCCAGGAACCTTAGTGCTGTTTTGGTACTGTTAAGAGGAGAGGAGTGCCACGATCACGTGTTCCGATCCCGGCCCTAGCGTGACGAGCATCAGCAAGTCGACGTTCCAGATCGATACACCGTCCCGTTCCCATGCATCTCCCCGTCCCAGATAACACCAGAGAATTTAACTACTATTAAAGCATTTCATAATACAGACTCTATCATAGAGTCTAAAACCATTTATTATTTCGGGTGTTGTGGATTTGAGTCTAAATAAGATTTGGGGTCTTAGTTTTTTCCCATAAATAAACTGTCACATCATTAAAATACAATAAATATGAAGGTAATAAATAAACTTAGACTCTATTCTAGAGTCTGCACTGTGAGTGCCCTAGTCTTGTGCCTGAAGCTTATTGCTGCCAACCCACCTGCCACAAACATATATAAATGTGTCCATTTGTATAGCCCACCTGCCACAAACTTACTTCACACTAAAACTACTATTAATTTGTATGTATAGCGCTACAACTTCTTTCAAAATATCATGATGCATTGAAATACGCGCTTCGGCGTGATCTAAAAAAAATCATGATGCATGCTCTAGATTTATATAAGATATATGAGACCCTGATGTATATCCCCTTACTACTATAGAATTTACTGAAGATCGATATATCAGTGACTAATGCTCCGCATACGCTGCACTTGCTCTAAAGTTTCGTTATTAGATTGTCAGTCTGCCACATTTATCGATCGAAGAGAGGGGGATGCATTTGTGGTATTCATGTTAATAAGCTGTCAAGGGTTCGACACCGACCCTGCTTTAGTTTCCATTATTTTTGCTACGCTCTACCCGGCCTTGTGTGTTAACTTAACGTAGCTGCTCCAGTGGTTTGTGCATGTTATCAAATTTGCAAGTTCAACTATATGCTTGAAATCAATTTGCAAACTGTTACTTGAACATATATTGATTTGCTAATCTTGCTTTTGCTGCACAACTTTGATGCCAACAACGTAATCTCCTTTGTTCATCCATTTCTCAATGGATCATTGAGGGGCGGAGCCAGGGGGCCATGCCCCCCTAACACGTGGCACCAAAAAAAAAATTAGTATGTCTTCATAATTTTATTTACATTTAAAAGAGTGAATATACCAAAATGATATTGTTGTCCCAAAAGGGTTGGCTATAATTAATCTTTTCTTTAGGAGGAGCTTTTTGATTGTTTTGCTATGGAAGCAAGCAAACAAGGGAAGCATTCTGAGAAGACTACTAGCAAGGTTGATTAGCCCATGCACCAGTCCTTGCCTATTGCAGGCAGTGGCGGAAAGTTAAGCAACTAAACTGGCCAATCTTAAACTTTGAGCATGCTATCGACCATTCATTTATGTGTCATTGAACCTACACCATTTTAGGTAATTGGCAAAATAGCCATGTTAGTCCTTGAATTTTGCAAAGAAGGGTCAACTTCGTCCCTCAACTTTTCAGATTGGCGGTTTAGTCCCTCAACTTTCAATTTTGGGCCAAACTCGTCTTATATGGGGCTCAATATTAACATGAAACTAATATAAAAAGTATTGTACCCTTGAAGTTTTATATATACTAAAAGCAAATATATGTTTGAGTACATACAATTTATCTATCAAATTCGAATGAATGGCTTTAAAAAGCACAGGCAGATACACTTTTAGAAACTATATTTGGTGTTTGTTTAAAAATATATTATTGTGTGTATGTATTAAGAGAGTATGAGCACATAAATGTCGCGCTGGATCTCATCGAGTTCCTGCAGACGAACGTTCGCCCGCTCGAGTCTCGCGTCCAGGGGCGGCGTGCCTCTCGTGGCGTCGGTGCTTCCGTCCTGCGGGGGAAGATGGCGCCCTCCCCCGTGTGGAGCGTCGTCGTTGTTGGCCTCTGGGATGTAGCCCTTGGGGGCGGAGCAAGATGAAGCATTCTCGAGTGGGATCGCTGTTGGCGTTCGTTATCGACCATTTTATACCGCCAACTTATGTCTTTTTCTAGAGAATCTTACACACCAATGGCACATATATCTTTACTTCTAACCTAGTTCCACTTGTATTCCGAGAAATATATTTTGCAGGACAAATACATGGAATCAAGTGAGAACGTGCCAAACTTCATAGGAAGCGCACTTCGGAAAACACGTTTATCAAACAAGTGCAATACAAGAGGACCAAGCCTGGAACAAGATGGACCGAAGCACCCCTAAACTACGGATCCAGGCCGGCCCAGAAGCCCACGGAGAAAGGCGGTCGCGAGACGGGCCACCCCGGTCCCGGCGGATCGAAGTGGGTCCGGCCGGACCCACAGTGCCGCCTCTCGAGCCGACCTTTCACAGGCGGTTGCATGCCGCCATGCATAGGCGGTATTGCTAGGTGCTTCCTTATTTACCTTCACGAAACCGACCATGTTAGATATAAATAGATGGGGAGTGCTCTCACCTCAACACACACCACACAAGAGCTCTCTCCATCCCCCACTTGTATCTTTTACTTTTTGGTTAGTATTAGGAGCTTGGCAAGATGTAATACAAGATCAAGATCAACATGGAGATGATTGGTATGATCAATCCATTGTTCTTCATATCATGTTCTTCGTTCTTGTTCTTGATCTTATTATCAATATAGCTATGCTTATGAGTTATACATACATGTTTAGACCAAATCCAAGTTGAGATGTAGTAGAGTTCTACTTTGAGTTAGTCTTAGTTGCTTGTTGGTTTGCGGGTTCATCGTCCGTCCCCTTGGCGGATGCTCTAGTAGAGGACTCCTGATAAAGACGGATGTTCCTGATCAACGCTAGAGTAGTAGTCGATAGCGTAGACGTGGTGTCTAGGCTATGGGCTGCCTTCATTTGCTGTTTAGGCTATGGTAGTGAGGTAGGCGACAGGTGGTGACAGCCCTGTTCGTCCTTTGCACTCCTCCACGTCCGTCTAGAGAGTAGAGCTGGAGGCCGGCATCACCTGGCAGATTAGGTGCGATCCGGTGCCCGAAGTAAACCAATAGTGACTAAGGTTATCTTAACTTAGAATCTCTAACGGTACAAGCATGTAGTATGCCTGCTCACTAACATAGCTATTCAGGATACGCCTTGCTCCATTTTAGCATTTTCCTTTATCCTTGAGATTGCTCGAATGTGTGTGTCAAGTTATCCTCTACTTACTCCATTCCATCCCAATTGTGAACCTTCGGTCTACCGTACAGTCATGTTATCATGCCCATATTTCTATTAGAGACTTTTACACCATGCCTTCCCTGTGGAAAATACGATACCCTGAATACTTCCGGGTGAAAGCTACAACGACATTTCCGTGCGCTTGCGGAATCTATTCTGTTTGCGTTAAGAAACGCCAACAATCGCCATCAGCCAAGCTCAAGCTCCTGTGGGGCGTCTCGAGCCCCCGGGTATCCATCTCATCTAGCGCGCGGCTCGAAGGGAACGATAGGCCCAGCTGCCTATCGGGGTGCATCTTCGTGCATGGGGCGGACAACTCCATCTGGAATGTGACGGCAATGAAGCGGCGGTCTGTGGAGGAGTGGATAAGACTCGGTGGCCCGGGAATCGGATCCCGTCCCGAGCGCGTCGACTCGGAGTCGACGCCAGCCTGTGCCGGCCGGGGGAAAGTCGCCCCAACGAGGGACTCCCCTTGTCTGACGTAGGCGAAGGCCAGCGTCCCAAAGCATATCGGAGCTCCGGGAGCCGACGACATCCACCACGTCGCCGGCGACGTGGTGGATGAAGCCATCGGAGCGGTGACTGTCGTGGTCGAATATGGCGGATATACCACGAACACAGTAAAATCGTATGGCTCGTGTGGAACTCCGATGGCCTAGCTCGAGGAAGACACAAGGTTTATACTGGTTCGGGCAAATCGGTGCCCTACGTCCGGTCGAGTCACTATGTATCCGAGCTCAAATGCACGTAGTAGGGGATTACAGGCAGGTCGAGAGAGGAAGCTGACTCCCAAGTCTCTGTGAGTGGTGTGTGTGTAAGGATATGGTAGAGTTTCGTGTGCGTGAGAAGCTGTCTAGTTGTGCTCGTTGTGCGAGCTGAGTCGCTTGCCTTTCCCAACGGCTATCGGATCCTTTTATAGTTGCAAGGATTTATAGGGTGCCGTGGGAAGGGCGATGGTGAAAAGAAGAGGTAAAAAGTATTGGTCGTGTGAATGCAGAGGCCATCATCCCGTGGTGTACACAGTCGTCTTGCGCTTATGTCCGACTTGTTACGACGCGGTGGCAGAAGCGGGAATCTTGTCGTTGGATGTTTACACGAGGCTGGGCGAGACGCCCGAGTCGTCGTCCGAGTCATCTTGGGGGTGCCGGCTCGCATCGATTGCGCGTTCGTGGGGTATCGCGGGCACGCCGCGTGGTTTACTTCCCTTCTGCCGTCAGGTACTGCTGCATGCCTGACCGGGGGAAGCAGTGAGGCAATGTGGATGGATGGGACGTGAGCTCGTTCGTGCGTCTGGGAGAATGTAATGCGTTTTGTCCGTAGCATTTGGTTGGGGTGGAGTCGATGGTCGAGTCATGTCCATCGGAGGTGATGATGGCCGTTGTCAGCACGAAGTCATGGCGCGTAGCCGCAGTGCACTCGATTGCGTTTAGTCGGTGACAGCCATGGTAGTGGTCAAGGAAAGTTGGCGGACTGACTCAGGCCCCTCCACCGGCGAGCCCTCCGCCTTTTCCCGGAGATACGGTGCGGACGTTGTTGCGAGTAGTGAGGACGCGGGAGACCCCGTTGCTCCGTACTCGCATGGACGGAGACAAGGGTGTGGCGTCCTTGCGACTAGAAGTCGCGCGGGCTCTCGTGGTCGCGGCTCCTACTCGCATGGGACGGAGCGAGCGTGAGTTCGCGACTAGAAGTCGCGCGGGCTGGGTGGACACGATCTGTGGCCGTGGCTCCTACTCGCACGGGACGGAGCGAGCGTGAGCTCCTACTCGCGCGGGACGGAGCGAGGGTGAGCCAGCGCCCGCGGCTCCGAGCTTGCGGTAACTTGGGTCCGTTTCCGAGATGATGGGCCGTTCGACCGACCCGAGGTTGTGGTGGGCCGAGCGGAGAATGTAGCCATCTTGGGCCGAGTTGTTGGGTTTTATTCGGGTAGCCTACCCGACAGATGTAAAGTACAAGACCAACATGGTCCAAAAGGAAAAATTCAAATATATACATTAGGTGATATTCTCACACCACGTACGTTCTAAGGGGTCAGCAATTCTAGCCTTAGCCGATGCACACCAGGCTAAGTTCATTGGCAAGAAAGGTTCTCCAAGATGGTATGGAAGCTGCTTTCTGATCAAAGACGACCCTATTTCTTATTTTCCAAATCGCCTAACAAGCTGCAATAAATATTTCCCTGAAAATATGAGAACCAAAGAGAGTTCTTGCCTGAATGATCATATCAAGAGGGTCCAGTGATAGATTCCAAATGATGTTAATGGATCCCCAACATGCCTTATTGAATGGGCATTCAAAGAAAAGGTGAGTGCATGTTTCTTCGAGACCATTACTACACAGAACACATGTATAGTCTGGCAACAACATATTTTTTCTCCTTAACATTATTTCTTGTACTCAATCTGTCCCTTGTTAAGAGCCAGGCAAAGATTACCTGTATTTCCAGAGAGGTGAAGCAATCCAACAAATTGACACAGAAGTTCCAATACATACGTATCATGATGCCTTTGAAATGTTGTTTCAAGCACACACACACACAAAGCTGTAGAGCCTAGGGCGGCAACAACAGGACATGATGGCATACATACCCTGATGTACAAATTGTTTTGAAATAAACTCGTTTTTGATTTATGTACAAATTGTCTTGGCATAACTCATCTCTACCACGGCAGGCAGGAGACAATGCCAAACCAAACAAAACAAAGCAAAGCAAAATTCCCTTCTTATTTGGTGCTCACCAGTGGCGATCCTACACGACTACCTCCTGTGGCCTTGTCCTCCAATCTTTTCACCCCCACAATGCAAATGCAAAGCAATTGGAAATCAAAAGCCTGGCCATGGCGGACGATATGGCTTCGATGGTGATGGGTTCTCCTACTCTTCCTCTGTGTCCACGAGCTAGGAAACCCACTGCTGACAAAGAAAAGCCGTCCGGCTGCGGCTGAAGCACGGCAATTCCTTTATTTATTCATCGTTCGTCATCATCGTGAGAAAGCCGTCCGGCTGAAGCACGCGGCGTCACCGAACCCCTGCGGATGCATGCGTGACGAAGCAGCGCTCTGCTGTTCCCTGCTCGGTTTGCCGAGCGGCGACGCCCCACCACCACCACCACCAGTGTAGAAGCCGCTGGGCTCAGCTTGTGGCGTGGTGAAATCCTTGATCATCCCGTCCAGCATGGATTGCAGATCGGCCAAGCTATACACCGGCTCCTGCACGAGTAACAAGCGGGGTCCAAAATCCAAAATGCGAGCTGTCAGTCATCGATGCTGCTGTGGTGGTGCACGGCATTTCGCACCTTGATTAGCAAGAACATCAGGAGCTAGGTTGCTGTTGATACCTCTCTCCCTACGGTGGCCATGAGCGAGACCATCTCCTGGACGAAGTCGTGGAATCCCTGAAACATCACAGCACAAGACATCAGCATATTCCCAATTCGGCAATTTCAAATGCTGCACAGGGAGACATGGGCGTGTAAGTCGTTGCAGAGTTGCGTACCTCAACGTCCTCCTGGTCGTCGTCGTCCAGCGGGTCGTACATGCCGGCGTCGTACAGCGCCCTCCTCTTGTCATCCGACAGCACTGCGCGCGACACAGGCAAACAAACAGGATGACAAGTTGTTAGCGAACGCCATCATATGTCCAGTCCGATGCACGGCATGACAGGTGGTGGTGAATTTGGATGCCTTCCTTACCTTGGTACGCCTCGTGTATCTGCTGGAACCTGTTCTTGGCCTCCTCCGCGCGCGCCGGATCCACGCGGCCGCCGGCGATCTTGTCCGGGTGCCACCTCTGCATCGCCGTCAGAAGAGAAATCGTGTCACGCTCTGTTTTCAGACATCCACCGGAGCCAATGCATACGAAAGCGATTGTGTGGTACCGATCGCAGGAGTTCCTAGCTACTCCTAGTACGGATTACTCTACTCACCATGGCGAGGCGGTGGTAGGCGGCGCGGATCTCGGCGGCGGTGGCGCCCGGCTGCACGCCGAGCACCGCGTAGTAGGACGACTGATGAGCCTGCGGCTGCATCCTCCTCCCGTTCATCACGCGTCGATCCCAACGGCGGCACTAATCCTCTCTAGTTCCGCCAACCAAACCAATCTCTCGAATCTCTGGGCTCTTCCACCACCTCCTCCTCTCGCGGCGCAGGCGCTGGTGCTACTCCACGTGCTAGGCTACTGCAGTAGAGCATCGATCGATCGCCTCGATCTCCTTCAAGTACGGAAGGTACGCGGTGAATTGATGGCGACGACGACGACGACGGAAGTGGCGGTGGCTGGCAGCAGCCTGTATATATATATATAACGACGGGGCCGGGCGGGTGGCGCAAAAATATCTCGGCGGACAGAGATGGGGAAGAAAGGAGCAGAGGATAGACGAAGCCTTGCGAAGCGCTGCGCGGGCGGGAAGAGGCAGGGCGACGGAGGCCGCCCAAAAATATCTGGCGTCCCGAACGTTCTCGAGCGGACGGAAAAAGCCCACCAGCCAGCCTGCCGCAGCGTCGTGGGCGGGCGGGCCGAGATATTTTGCGCGGTCCACGGTTGTGTGGCTCCCGTCGCCTGTTGTGGGCTCGCCCGGCCTTGGAATCTACACCCCGTCAATCCACCACATGAATCTCTCTCTCTACTTTGTCTGGCTACCCAGCGATCCAAGTTTGGATTAGAGAGGTTTGATGAGGACACTTTTCACGGCACGCAAGTTATGTCGCGGAAATCAATTTGGCGTCCCTGATTGACCGCCGTACGTACGTGTCGTGGCCCTGCGTGCCTATTACTGTGCGCACAGCACAGGCACAGCACCGCATTTTCCATGACCGTCTATACTACGGTGTCTAGTCGATATGAGAGCTTTCTACTGAAAATCCACGACGAGGGCAGCTGGAAACAGTCGTCTCCTTCTCGTGTCACCCGTTGCTTTCCAGACCGGGGAGGTTGTTGCGGCTGAATGGACGATGACGATGAGCGCGTGTCCGCCAGGCATCATGGAGGGACGGAGGCGGCAGAGGGCGGACGGAGTAGTCCACCGCCGCGCGTGTACGTGTCCGCTGGATGGCACCTCCTCCTGTGCGGGGATCCCCTTCCGGCTGACACGCGGCTACACGGGTTCAGAATAATGGGAACACGAACGGCGACGCGAACGGCCGGCAGGGGAGTACCGGACCAACGAACCACTTTTTATTGGCTTTGGCGAATCATCTGGGCGCTTCTCATCCCTCATCGATCTTGACAGTTGATACCGGGCAGGCCAAAAATATCGGGGGTACGGTTGGGGCCGCTGGAGTCTCCGGCGGTCACTGCTCCGCTGGATTAGGACTCGACGGCGACGCTACACATTACTATATGGGGTACGAATGCTCGTGTCAAAGTCAGAACACGAGTACATATTTTCCAGAAAAAGCTCACGTGGTGTATCGTCTTGACGCTCTTTAAACTTGAATTATTGATCAAAGCCTTGCTACGTGTACAACTGCCGCCTTTTTGCTGTTCGGATATGGACACCGCAATTCGTGACGTCTGTTATTAACCACGTGTAGGAGCAGGGGCGGAGCTAAAGTAAAACTATAGGTGGTGCGACACTTCATTAAAAAGCTTTTCTAGATGGTTTGTGTGTTGATTTACCTAGCTGTGGGTGCGTTACATTAGGCTGAAAGGGTGTGTAAAGGGTAAAAAATCGTTGGCAACATAAAATTTCGTTTTGGGTGTGGGTTCAGCCACACCACACCCACACGTAGCAGCTCCACCCATTCGCAGGAGTATATCCATTTCCATACGCAGAGAGTCGTGGTTTGGTTTTACGCCTAGCTCACAAGCTTTTTATTTTTGAAGAGCCTAGCTCACAAGTTTATTAGCAACGCAACTATGAGTAGTTAAGGGTCCTGTTTGGTTTACATGGGACTAGAGACTAGGGACTAATTTTTTAGTCTCAATTAGTTCCTATTTCACTAGATTTTTTAGAGAGACTAGAGACTAATTTTTAGTTCTATTTAGTCCCTAATTTCTAGTCCCATGAGCCAAACAGGGCCTAAGTCTGTCAAAAAAACAAAAGGAAATGTCAATTACGTACTCTTATGCTCCATGCGTACTTCCTTATTTATGCTCTAGGAGGTAGACCGGCCATCGCAAGTTTTTTTTTTCTTATCATTATTTTATTTTTTTTTTTTATAACTAGCAAATATGCCCGTGCGTTGTAACTTGGGAGAAATAAAATCGATTGTTTATATAAGTACTCGATTTTGTTTCATGTCATCTTGATTTATTATCTTAAATAAATTTCCTCTTGTTTTATGAATTTATTACGAATCCACGTTGTTTTAGATGTGGACTTGGGTTTGCTGTGGACACACTTACCATCATATTTGTCTGTGATCCTTTCCATATGGACTCCTAATATGTTTCTATCTCGTACCATCATTAGGGATTAGGGATACATGTATATACGGATATGGGGAAGGGAGGCACAAAAAAAATTGTGGCTGACTGGTGCCCCTACGCCCCACCTTTTTTTTTTTTTTGATTTTTTTTTTTTTTTAGTTAGGACTATGCTAATGGAATTGGTTTTGGATGCGAACTCTAGATGTGACGATACAACTTATGATTGGTGTGGAGGTCAATAACGCCGGAAAAAAAAGGCCACATGAAAAAAAAGGTGTACCATCATTAGGGATTAGGGATACATGTATATACGGATATGGGGAAGGGAGGCACAAAAAAAAAATTGTGGCTGATTTTTTTTTTTTTTTTTTTGGTAGTTAGGACTATGCTAATGGAATTGGTTTTGGATGCGAACTCTAGATGTGACGATACAACTTATGATTGGTGTGGAGGTCAATAACGCCGGACCAAAAAAAAGGCCACATGAAAAAAAAAAGGTGTACCATCATTAGGGATTAGGGATACATGTATATACGGATATGGGGAAGGGAGGCACAAAAAAATATTGTGGCTGATTTTTTTTTTTTGGGGTAGTTAGGACTATGCTAATGGAATTGGTTTTGGATGCGAACTCTAGATGTGACGATACAGCTTATGATTGGTGTGGAGGTCAATAAGGCCAGACAAAAAAAAAGGGCCACATGAAAAAAAAGGCCAACATTTTAGGAAAAAAGGGCCAAAAACGACTATTTGGATTTGGATTAGATTTGTACATGGAATGTCTGGAGTCTATATTTTATTCTCTTGCTTTTGTTATCCGATCGGGACTTGAGAAGGGAGGAGGTGAAAGAAAACGGTGGTGAAAAAAAAGTGGCGTAAATTTTCATACTTTATTAGTAGGTATAGATAACGTGGGCATTCTTATTACTCATTGGTTAATAAATCGTAGCAACAATCACATACACTAAAAGTCATGGAGGATTGAGACTGAAATGATATCTTCTTCCCCCTCTTGACACAAATAACCCAACTTAATCATCTCATGAGCGGTTTCATTGCACATGTATGATGAAAACAAGCGGAAATAAATTGCTTATTGTTAGCAACCTGGGGGCTTGATTATATTGTGAGAAATAAAAAGGTTGTGTAATATCTAGTTGTTTGTTTACACTTTGGTTCTGAAATCATCATTTTCACAATCTTTAGTGGAAACAAATAGATTCTAAATCTCGTGAAGAGAGCACATGAGACAGAGGCATGCGGCCGCTGGATGGTACGGCTTGAAACTTGTGGATTTGTTCACGACTCTTTCTGAACCTGGATTTTTTTTTCATGCATGATTAGCAGAACAGCCTCGTTTGCTTCAAATTTCAATTATTCTAGGAAAATCCTAGAATTCTAATGCCCCCGCTGTTAGTTTTCAAATCAAATTTCGCACGCCAATATTTCCATGCCTTCTCTTCGTCGTGATTTCGTCCTTTCACGTTTTCTCCCAACTAAATGACATTCACCTAGCTGCCGAATTGAATCCTTTGCTTACACACTAGTGAAAAATGTTTTGCAAGGGGAGGAGTCCATAAAGAGGTGGCCACACCAAATCATGCTGAAAAATAGTTTAAATGAGTCAAATAATTCAAAAAAAAATATTTTTACTATCAATCTAACTCATGGATCCAAAAACCTCTAGAGTTAGAGTTAATTTAGGGGACAGAGTTAACCCCAAACTAACTCTAACTCTAGCAGAGTTAGAGTATCCAAACATACCCTAAGTTAGAGTATTTAGATAGGCTTAATACTATGGGCCTGTTATTAGGTGACTAAAACTTTAGACACTCATGTTTTAGTCACTTTTAGTCACTTTTAGTCAATTTATTTCCAGACAAGGATAACTAAAATCTAAGAGGTGGTTAAAACTGAGAAGTCAGGGTACCCCTAACTTTTATATTTTAGTCAGATGACTAAAGTTTAGTCACCCAACTAAAAATCCAAACACCCTCTATATCTATGGGGCATTCAAACTTGAGCAAAGACCCTGTTTGAATACTCTAACATGGTTAGAGTTAGAGTTATAGTTTCTAACTCTAACTATAGCCCTCAACTAACTTAACTCATGGGATGTTTGGATGAGAGGCTCATACATACATGATCTTTTTTTGTGTTTGCATCAGAAAAAAACAAGAAACACGGTGCAAATGGATCTGTTGCATGATTGTGTTAACCAAAAAGGGAATCATTCTCCAGCTGACACGTCAGCATGGAAGCACCGTCACTTTTTTTTTTTTTTTTTTTTTTTTGGGGAAGAAGCACATGTTCGGCTAGCTGTGAAGTACTGTGGCTCGGCTGAGCCTCTGGCCTCTGACTGCCGACGAGTCAGCCTGCTAGGGGGCCCAGACAGGGGCAGGGCCCAAAATTGGCTCGGCCGGCTGGTGCACGATCCAAAACGGCTTTCTGTGAGGCGTGCACCCCGGACTCTTCATCTTTTTCTTTTTTTCTTTTTGCCTTCGGTGCGGTGCGGTGCGCTGCGGGTGGTCTCTAGTCTAGACGAAGAAGACGACTCGTCTTCCTCCGGTTCCGGGCTTCCGGCCGAGCGGTCGAATCTGCCCCACCAATGGCCGCCTCCCACCCACCCACGTTGCTCCTCCTCCTTCTCGTCCTCGCCGCCGTCGCGCCGAGGCCCTCCAGCGCGCCACACCATCACCTTCACCCCTTCCCGCGCGGTCAACCCCTCGTCCCTCGCTTGGGACCCAACGGCGCAGCACTTCGTCGTCGCCGGCGGCGGCGATGCCGTCCTTTCCGTCTCCGACGCTGGGGTAACCGAGTCGATCGTCTCCACTGGCGGCTCTTCCGTCGCCGTGGACGACCGCCGGCGCCGCCTCCTCGTCGCTTCCCCGGGATCCGTCTCCGCCTTCGATCTCCGCTCCCCGCGCCCGCACCGCCTCATCCTCTCCACGACGGTTCCGGACCCGGCCCCTCCGGGCGGCATCGCGGTGGACCCGCACACCGGGGACGCCTTCCTCACCGTGGGCGCCCGAATCTACAAGCTGTCCGTGGAGGGCGACCTCGCCACGCTCGCCACCGGCTCCGAGCCCCTAGCCTCGCTCACCGCACACGTGAGCCGAGGCTTCCTGCTCGTGGGCCAGCCCGGCACGGGCAGCATCCTCCGCGTCGACATGGAGGACGGCGCCACGAGGACCGTGTCCTGCGCCCTCACGCCCCCCCACGCCGGTCGCCGTGGCGGTCCGGACCGATGGGGCTGTGGCGGTGGGTGGGGCCGCGGGGCTGCGTCTCGTCGTGAGCAACGACGGGTGGGCGTCGTGCGGGGTGCGGGACGAGGCTGCGCCCGCGCCTGACGGCCCCGTGGCCGCGGTGGCGGTGCGGGAGCGGCGACGGGTGTACACGCTGGTGGAGGCGGTGGCGGCGGACGGGGGCAACAAGTGGCGGATCGAGGAGGCCTCGTGGAAATCGGAGTCGGAGGGGAGATGGTGGTGGTGCTCGTCTTCGTTGGCGTCGCCCTCGCCATCTTCATGTTCTGGAGGTTCCAGATGCGCCAGCTCGCCGGCAACATGAACAAGAAGATCAGATAGTACCAATGCTACAATGCCTCCTTTCACTCCTTTGTGTTTTTGAAGAATCTCTAGTCAAGTGCTTTGTCACGCCGTAGTTTGTGTAGCTAGATACTTGTGGATTTAACACGTTACTTCTGTAATCTTATACGTGGATAGTTGTTCTTGATAAGTTTCAAGGCAAATATCAGGAGAACCAATGTTCCTAGTTAGCCAATGTACTTCCTCATTTACACATTGTAATGGAAAAGGTTTTTGTTATGATGGTCAATTGCACTTGATTCAGTAAACTGATAGTATCAGTCTCTTTATATCTTCTATTCAAATATAGATGTCGGTTTGATTATTTGCATGTTTTGTTCGAAGATATGCAGTTTCTGATTTGCATATTTTGCATTGTAGTCTGCATCAAGTCAGAATTTGCTGATATGTAAAAACTGGGCGGTTTGTGATACCTTGCAGATCATATGTACGCACAGCCTAATACTCCGGTTTCTCACTTCTAACATAAAGAGGGCTTCTGTTTCTGAGGTTATAATCAAAATCAGGCCTACTGATTGACAGTTAGGGAAAATCACGACATGTTCAGCTGTGATGTCGACACGCATCAGCGTTCAACAGCATATGCAGTTGGTTCCAGCCATTGTTAAAGAATTTCCCACTGCTATACATATGGAGAACATAACGGGAAGATATTGAGGCTGATGAGCTAATGGTAGCAAAAATTCGGTGGTCTTCACAGTGGATATTAAACGTATTGACAAAAGCGGTGATGTCCATTGTTACAACAAATATTTTTTTGACTCGGAATATTTGTTTGTTTGAAATGCACTTCATTCGGTTAAAGATGTGTTATTTTGATGGGATGTCTTCAGAACGCATGTTTTATTGCAGCAATTTATCATTGCGATATTTCTTGAGACAAATAAATAATTCAGTTTTCCAGAATGGCACTCTATTTTCACCAAGAGGGCAGGTGAATTATGCCAGTAAAAAAATGTAGTTTTCCAAAACGGCAATATTTTCACTCAGGAATCCAAAACTATGAGGTTTTATATCTTGAAAGATTAACCAGATGCAACCCTGTAAGACATCCTGAAGTCATCGTAGTCCCAGTGAAAAAGAAATTGAATGCACTCTCACATGAAGCATGATAACAAAGTGTGATATGCATAAGCCAATATTTGACTGGATAATGAAGCATACACAAGCACGCACATATGCCCTTTTTTTATTTGGTACAGATATACTGAGTGTAAATGAATCAACAGTATTTGTGGTGAAATTAAAACCAAAACCACTAAAAATATGCATACTTTCATTGAGACACAGATAAACATGTTATTAGCCAGCTGTTTTGGTAAAATTCTGATTGAGGAACCACCATCTTTTCAAGAATAGAGAGGAACTGCAGAGTCAGATACAAGTACAACTGTGAAGTGCGACATGAAGAAAATCATCTTATGCTTTGGCTAAGCGCAACATGATGCTCCTCGTCGACAGATGTGGAATTGGAAGCACTTCTTTTAACCATTGGATAGCGAAGCTAACAACTCAGATGAAATCGTGAAGCAATTGGTCAGAAAGAGTGTGGATGCGCCTTACTTCTCCACTGTCCTGTTGCTCATCAATCCAACATTCTAGATGAAGAAACTGTCAGAACCCAGAGATGGTACCCTCATATGTGAGATCACTATTATCTGTAGCCTAGCTGACCTGCCTGTTTCGTAATTTCACTTGCGGACCTCCTTGAAGTCGGTAAACTAATGGGCCACAGTAGTCACAGCATGTATAAGTTTTAGTCTTTTAGAGAATCTGCACTGCACCAATTGGCAAAACTGAAGGTGGCTACAATCCCTCTGTCTTGCCATCTTTATCACCAAATGGCACAAGCCCCATATTCTACGCAGTTGCATGGCTCCATTACAACACTTATATTGTTGACATGCTAAATTCTCAAAATCCGCACCAACTTGTAAACCTGAGCACTTCTAGATGGCAATGCCAATTCCAAGGAGTTGCGACAACCATCAGCTCTTTTGTCACAGGTCCTCTGCATATACTGACTACTCTTGAGGGTTCCACATCCACCATATTTAGTTTCATCCGTGTTGAAGATGAGTCGGTATTCCCCAGCTTCTTCCACACCAACATGATATGACTGATGGGAGACTTCAGGATTGAAGTTAAATACAAAAAAGGAAAGGCCCTCTTGTGAAAGATATGACCATGCTTGTGTCATCACAGTGAAGAATGTTGGGTGAACCTCTAGAAATTATCCTTTCATTTTCATCCAAGCTCATGACATCCTTGTCAAAGTCAAATGCATGTTTATGAAAACCTTTGTCCAAGAGTTCCCATTGCCGATTAGCTAACTGGAAGGAATAGTCATTGCTTGGCATAGGAAATTCAACTCTCTCTGGATGTGCAAATTCATTGCCCATGAAGTTGAGATAAGCGCCTCCACTTGTTGTGAAAGTAATAAGTTTGATAATTTTCAGCAACGCAGAAGCTCTGATCAAATTATCGTCGACAGAACCAACAGAGCTCTCTCCTGAATTAAGAATTATCTCAGCAAAAGACTTGCGTCCTGATATGGACTGATTATGATTTTCAACATACGAGCATATTCTGGTTGCTGTTTACTAATACTTTAATAATCTTATTCATGCTCCATTCTCTTTCAGGAACATTTTCAAGATGCCACAACCACATTTCTGGAACAGACAGATTGACCCAGTAGTTGAATCCTAATCCACCTTGAGTGATTGGCTCACATAATCCAGGATAAAATGTTGCATCTTCAGCAATTGTTATAATATCTGGATGAAGCTGATGTAACATTTCATTGCTAGAATCAGATATATCAGTGCATCCTTGTCAACATACTGATTGCAATACTCTTCCATGGCACCAGTAAAAGTAGAAAATCCATTATGTGTATATAACATAGAAGACAAAGAGTGAAACTGGAATCCATCAATACGGTATTCAGTGACCCACCAATTCAAATTGGACAGCAAGAAGTGCAGAACATCCACATCATCATATTTAAACATCCTGGTGCCCCAATACTTGTGATGCCCTCTTTTTCCGCTGTGGAAGTAACAGTCATTAGAGCCATCATAAAGTGATAAGCCAACCAATTCATCTGCAGATGCATAGGAGTGGACAATATCCAGAAGCACCACTAATCCAAGGCCATGCGCCTCATCGACTAATTTCTTAAAGTCATCTGGGGTGCCAAATCTGCTGCTGACTGCAAAATAATTAGTTACCTTATAGCCAATGGAGGAGTAATCCTTGTGCTCCACAACACCAATCAGTTGAATGGCATTATATCCAGCTTTTTTTTATATGAGGTAGGACTTTGGATGTGAACTCCTGAAACGATGAAACCTTTTGTTCTGACCCACTTATGCCAACATGGCATTCATATATTCTAAGTGAACCCTTCACCTTTGGTCGCCCAAATCTCCATTTGTATATTTCTTCAGGAGGAGGTTCCCAATGTACTGCATAGGACTGCTTCCCTTCAGCATCTGGAAGAACATATGTAGCCCAAGCAGGAACACGTTCTAAAGCACCATCAGGAGTATTAAAGTAAACCCTGTACTTGTCTTTATGCGAAATCGTTGGGACATATTTCTCAAGCCATGCTATCCGACCTTTCCTCATTTCAACCCAGTAAGCAAGGGGAGGTTTCTTTGCTTGAAACTTTTCAAATGATGCACGGTCCGTCACAACATTGAAAATGTCAAACGGCTGGCCATTGTCAATGATATCATAGGAAGGCGACACACTTGAGGAGTCAGCCTTCTGCGACGCTTTGAACTCATTGTACCTTGTTTGGGCATCAGGAATTTCACCTAGCCCCTCCTCTGTTTGCGGACCATTTGGGCCAAACATTTGCTCATATAGCTTAACAACCATCTCTATCTGAGACTGACGTGACCTGATTTCTCCAGGTTCCCAATACTCTTCCTTCATCCTACGCATTATTTCTTCAGCATCAACACCATTGTCACCTTTATCATAATCATCCGCATAATTGTATTCCTGGAAAAATATTCATCTTGTTCTTGCCCTTCTCTGAGCTTATCTTCAAGTATGATAAACCAATACCCAAAATCATCATGTCCTAAATGGCCTTCCCTGGCACAGTTTTCAGTCGGCGACCACTGATTAAAATCACCAACCAAAGAACAGTAGCGAGCACCTGGAGCCCACTCCATGAAATCGATGCGGTGCTGTCGATGCCGGTGCATGCCCAATAACTCAAAGCCAGAAGAAGCCTCTTTCAGATCAATAAACCGAGAACACAGCTCCCACCTGCGGTCCTTCAAGGCCTTGTGCCGGTCGCGGAGGAACTGCGCGAAGGCGCGGTCCGTGACGCCGAGCTTGGCGAGGAAGCCCACGGGGTCGACGGCGTCGCCACGGCCACCGGGGCGCTGCTGCCTTGGATGCCGCGGCCTGGGCGGGCGCTCGCGAGGCGCCGGCGAGGAAGAAGACGAGTCGCACCGGAACGGGCAACCATGCCGGCGTCCGGGACGAAGGCGACAGCTTGGTGGGAGATGTGCGCGGCCCGCGGAGGTTGGGCAGCCGTCGGTGCCGACAAGGGGAGGAGGGGGCCGCGGGGCAAGGAGGAATAGAGGGCACGAGGCCATGGTTCTGAGGATGGTGCCGTGGCTGAGGAAGGGGAGGGAGGAGCGCCGCGCCGGAGGGAGTCCGCCGTGAGCGACAACGGCCGGCGACGGCGAAGGGGTTTGGAGAGGGATAAGCTTGGCCTGAGCTTTGACAGAAACGAGTGTGAGGATGTAAATGGCAAGTGGGCCGGTCACATCGGCCCAGCAAGGCCGGATGACCAGACTGAGGCAGGCCCTCAAAATGGGCTCGAGCCCGACTGCCGGACTCTCTCGAAGCCGCCACGAAGCCCAAGCTTAGGGCTCCTCCGCAAGCCCTCTTCACCCCCGTCCCGTCCGACCGCGCGGCGGCGCCCGCTGCTCTCCGGCATGTACAACGGCGTCGGGCTGCAGACCCCGCGGGGTCCGGCACGACCGGGCACGTCCAGGCAAGCAAGTTCTTCGCCAAGCCTCGGCCCTCTCCTTGCTCCTCCTGCTCCCACTCCCCCTCCTCTGAGGCAGGCGGGATGCGGAAGCCGAACAAGGACATCATGGAGCACGACCGGAAGCGGCAGGTGGAGCTGCGGCTGGTCGTGCTTAGGGACGCGCTTGAGGAGCAGGGGTACACGGAGGCCGAGATCGAGGCACGCGTCGACAAGGCGCGCAAGGCTGCCGAGGCCGAGGCGGCAGCGGAGGAGGTGCACGGAGGCACACCACCACCTCTCCAGGTCCAGGGAAAAAGGTATGCATGGGCATATTGATATTGATTATTGAGTAGTTACTCTTCCTTTTTTTCCACAACGGTAAGCACCGAATTTCATTACCAGAAAGCAACGAAATTACAAGAGTTTGATGTTCCATCTGACTTGTAACGACGACCATCCACACCCACCCTTGTGACCAAGGGGAAACAAGAGTGGGCACCCAGGACAAAAGCGTCTAGATTATGCTAAGAAAATACGAAACTAAGCATCAGACAAAACCTGAGAACGCCTTAACATGTTCCCAGATCACCTAGACGCGAGAGAAACCAGCTAGTATTGATTACAAACCCAGCACAAGGCTATATCACAGCACCACTGCAGCACCGACGAGAACAAAATCACCACCCTCAACTGGCTTGCCCTTCAACTGGTAAAAGGAACGAGTTGGCGCCCACCGTGAGCTCCATGGGTGTCCTGGCTGTGGAAGAAGAGTGCTGAAGTCTTCACCACCTCTGCAGCTTGAATCACCTGCTCCTGCAAGTCACCCTTGAGTAGACCTGACCAGTATGAGAGGAAAGAACAGATTAAGCATACAATTTCTGTTGGAGACTTCATACGTTTCTTATCAAAGCAAACGTCATTTCTCATTCTCCATATACTCCAGCAAACTGCTGCGAGACCGACCATATGCATAGCGTTACAGTTAGGAAGGGAATTGTTAATCCAATACCAATATTGGCTGAAGTTTCCTGGTCTGCAATCAGAACTAAGTGAAAACGCCAATAGACTCCAGATGTATTTTGCTGAAGGGCATTCAAAGAAAATGTGTGAGATCGTTTCATTTTCTGGACAGAAAGCACATTTCTCACTGCCCTTCCACTTCTTCTTTTTCAAGACATCCTTCGTTAGAATGGAGTTTTGAAAAACCAGCCACATAAACACTTTGATTTTCAAAGGGATTTTAGCTTTCCACAAACTTTTCATGCTATTCCCATGTTCATGTCTACAAAGAAATTTATAGGTTGATTTTACAGAAAACACTCCAGATTTTTCTAACTCCCACTTGGGTTTATCCCTTCTGCTACTGGGGCTGAACCAAAAAACCATATGTTGAAGCTTTTGCAAATGATCTTGCAAATCCTCATACAACCATCTCCTAAAGGTTAATTTCCAGTTTCTTTGCTTCATTTCCAAGAACCGACAATTTCTGTTCCAAGTTTATTTCATAGAGCCCAGGAAATTTGTCTGCTAAGGAGACATCCCCACACCAAGTGTCTAGCCAAAAACTGGTATTTTTCCCATCCCCAACTACCATTGATCTGCCCCTCAAATATATATCTTTCACTCTTAGGAGATCATTCCACACAGGGGAATTTCTGGGGTTTTTGGACAAGAAACAAATGTTCTTTCTTTTAAGGTATTTTTCTCTGACAATATCTTGCCAGATTCCATTACCATTTTCTATCTTCCACCACCACTTACAAAGAAGGCTAATGTTCATTTTTCTCATATCTTTCACCCCCAAACCCCCTTTATTCTTGGGTTTTGTGATATTGGTCCACTTAGTAAGATGATATTTCTTTTTTACTCTTCCTCCTTGCCAAAAAAACCTTCTTCGAATAACATCCATTTTTTCCAGAATGGTAATGGGTAACCAGTACATGGACATGGTATAAATTGGTATATTACTCAAACAAGAATTAAGAAGAACCAATCTGCCCCTAGAGTGAGGGCACTACCTTTCCACCCATCCAATCTCTTCATTAGTCTTTCACACAACTTTAACCAATCAGCAACATCAGCTTGGAACCTGCAACAGGCACACCAAGATACTTTATAGGCCAATAACCAATGGCTCAATTGAATAGATTAGAAAAGGAGACACTCTTATCATTATCTTGGCTAATCATGACAATTTCACTTTTGGAGAAATTAATCTTTAAACCAGACATTTCTTCATACAAGTACAGCAACAATTTCATGTTGGCTGCTTGTCCCATATTGTCTTGAAGGCACAATATTGTGTCGTCAGCATACTGCAAAATAGCCACTCCATTCTCCACATACTCAGGCACAAGCCCTTTCAGCAGGCCATTTTTTTGTGCAATGTTAACCATTTTAGCAAGTGCATCAGCAGCAATGTAGTTACTCTTCCTATTGCTTTTTGGTAGTTTTTCGATGAATTGATGCGCTGCGTAGTCCTGCAGAGGATGGGAGATTACAGCTATCTGTAGCAATATCTGCATTTTCATTCTGGGTTTCGTTTTCTATATTTGTGTATATATGTTTGAAGTGAAACTGCCGTTCTGTCTGCATTAGAGATGTTGACTCCTTGGTTGTCTTTGATGAAGCCGGCTGATTTTAGCTGATTGATTGGATAGTGTTACATGAGAGAGAATAGGTTGAAACAAGCTGCTGAACACGGTAGTACGGTAGTTTGCACTTACATGTTTCATTCGATTGCTGCTGTGTTTGAATATGTTGCTGGCCTGCTGCAATTTATTTCTCACAAGATGGCGGTTCCTTTCAGGTTCACGGGCACACAGAGCCACCATGCCGCGGAACAGAAGGAGAAGACTTTGAGGGCTGCTTTTGGACTAGACGGCGAGAATAATGTGCACAAGAAAGGTGGACTGTAGAAATTGATGTGGATAGCTTGCTGCAAGGAAGCAGGGAACCATGGGCAGCTGGGTGTATTCAGGTACAGACTATGATCGATCAATTGATCATACAAGGGCGCAAGGCAATGAAGATGTAGAAGAGTTTCGTCCTAATTATTAGTGTACTTCTAGCACCTAATGTATGCTAATGTAATCTGAAACCAGGGTTTGTCAGTAGTATGCAATTGTTCTGAATCTTATGAGAAGAGGTTAAGTTCAAATAAATTTCAGACCTACATCATATGAAGAATCAGAGGAATTTGCAATGCGAAGATATGGTTTGGTTCCTGACATCCCTTTCTGAAACTCTAGTTCTATTATAAATCTTGTAAATGCCATGCACCATGAGAAGGCAAGGCACCAAGGAAATTATTAAATGGGGGTATATATAATTAAATACCCATTGATTGTTAACATGCTTGCAGGGGAAGAAACAACGCGACATTTAAGCTTGGATCGGAGTAATCTGCAGCGCGACATTTCTGAGTAGATGGCAGTTGGCACATGAATTTGTTTACATTTTTCATTTGTTTTCTGTCCTGTTTGGATACGCTGCTGCAACTTGTTTGTCACAAGATGGTGATTCTTGTTAGTTTCAGACACACAGAATCACACAAAGTATACCAATGTAACCTAAAACCATTGGTTGCCATAAGTATTAATAATTAATACAATAAAATAGTATGCCATTCTTTTTAACTATTTGAGAAGGAGGCGGCAAGATGAGAATCCACATACTCCCTCTGTCCCAATTTAAATGTCGTTTGGGCCTCCTCCTAAGTAGGTATATAAAGGGATCTCTGAACACTGGGCAGACTCAACATTTACATACATAAAAGTTGTTGTGAATCGGGACGTTCATAACCATGGCTAGAACGACCAATAAATAGGGACGACTACTAACTACTCTCTCTAAATCGCTTTGACTTTTTAGGTTCATCTATTTTACTATATATCTAAACATATTATCATATCTAGACTAGACGCATAACATAATAGATGTAACTAACCAATTGTTGTGTCACAAATCTTGAAGGCAACTATTTATTTTTATTATTGTTGACAATGGATACATATATACCTACAAATAAAAAAGAAAACAAATAACAATAACTAATAAAATTTCAACTCAGGTCCAGCTAAACCAGAGCCAGTCTTATCACTGTACACATTCGAATACCATGACAACCCACTTTATGGTAGTCCCTCCAAAATACCAATGGTGGATCATGCCATACATGCCATTTCATCTTTACATCCATAATTAATAATGCACAGGAGAATATGTAACATAACTATAAAACCCAAATGTGTCCACTTTGATAGATGATACATCAAATACATCGTCACAAATCGTTATAACCTACGTACAATGTTACCATTTGCAAAGCAAGCCAACTAATCATACCAAATGTTCATAAACTTTTTAATGCATCAATACACAGAAAAATTAAAACATCATAGGAAAGCATGAAATGTGTGACACATACTCCTCTCCGTTCAAAATTATGAGTCATTTTTACTTTTTTTGTTCATAAATTGTTTTATGTATTTAGACATATTATTGTATCATGTAGACTAAAATGGACGTATCAAAAAAAGTCAAAGCGGCTTTATAATTTGGAACGGAGAGATTAGTTCAATAAAACATTTGAAGCATTGCTATATTACAAAATCCTATATCAAGTAGGTCTGGAGAGGAATTCAGTCCGTGTTTCCTGGTAGTGGCATAGGTGCTACGCTCACCATGCCAGAGTTATTTTTGTCTTTTCTTCTAGAAGCTCTCTCCACGGAGGCGAGTACGTCCTTATGTCCTATTGTCCTTACAGACAAAATACACTCTTTATAACCCCTGGGTCAAGGTTACCACGCTACCCACATCGAATCACTAATAAAAGTAGAAATCCAAATCCCTAACCAAATAAGGATGATTTCACCACTAGCGAGCAATTCTGCATCGCAATTGAGGTCAGGAGGGCGATTATGACGGGCGGCGGGAAGGCGGCAGCGTCTTTCCTTACACCGGAGGGCGGAGGTGACACCGGGAATGGGCGTGGCAACGTCCCGCGGCCTCGCATCTTTCTACGGTGGGACGGCGGGGAGCGCGCTGTCATCTTTGATCGCTTTTCGTGACGTACTACGCATCGGCGTCGAAATACACCCATTTTACGGTTCCCGGCCTGCGAAGCCCTTCATCTTCGACATCAACACGTGGGATCACACTATGGCTACTAACTGCGCAACGGATCGTAGCATCTCCCTTTGCATCCTCTGCCACCCCGACGTCGAACACCGACAAACATCTACACCTCCCTCATCCTTGAGTATGTCGAGGGCGTCCCCGGTGGTATCAAGAAAAATTGTTCTTATGATTGTAGTCTCCAAGTTTACTTTATCCGATGAGCTCATCATCGATCGTCTCCACGTCGCGTCACTCATCATGAATCAATCACCCAGCGTGCCTGAAGTTGAACATCATCGTCGGCGACATCACGATCGTCAACTTCGCTATGGGGAGGAGTTCACTTTGGTGGTCATGGAAGTTTGTTGCATAGCCGAAAGCGGCGCTCAAATTCATCGTCGCCGTATTTGTCATCGTCTACATCAAGG
The DNA here is from genome assembly GCA_015847255.1 of Hyparrhenia diplandra. Classification (NCBI taxonomy): domain Eukaryota; kingdom Viridiplantae; phylum Streptophyta; class Magnoliopsida; order Poales; family Poaceae; genus Hyparrhenia; species Hyparrhenia diplandra. The sequence continues at coordinate 97,644 of JADLZK010012810.1, forward strand.
GTGACCCGCTGCGGCGACAACCTCATGGAGCTCGGGAAGATTGAGGCATGTGCGGATCGTCATATAAACAATACCCACACCGCGTATTTTTTTCTCTCCGTCGACACCACCGAATCTAAGCGGTCGACATTGTAGCCACCGAGAGATGGGGCGATAGTAGATGAGGGGCATTAGGTTTAGTCCACCACGTACTATGGCAGCCGTCAAGATCGAGATTGAGGAAACTTTTGAGCAGATCATAACAGAGTAGATGTTTAGTCCACCACGTACTATAGCGGCCGTCAAGATCGATATTGAGGAAACTCTTAAGCAGATCATAACGAGAGGCGGTGGATCTGGTATGATTATGATTAGAAATTTTCTATAACAATTGGGAAAAATTCAATGGCTCAAATCGTCAGGAAGCGGTCGATCCGACGGCTACAAAATTTTGGCAATGAGAGGCAAAGGCATGTAGGCAAAAATTGCCTCCTGTTGTGTCTCTGATGGGCCATAGGAGCAAAAAGTGCCTCTTTTGTGTCTATGACTATGTTACCCTCCCACTTAAAAAAAGAATTTAGTTGAGGCAATGAAAGGCAATGGTAGATAAAATCAAGTAGTTGAGGCAATGAGATGCAATGGTAGACAAAATCAAGTACTCTAGAAGGGCTCTTAAGGGCTCTTATGATTAATATCTCACACTCATACCGATCCATTAAATTCTTTGATCCAAATTTATGTTTTAGTTTTAATTTCAAATCAGTATAGCCCTTCTTGTGTTGGGTAGCATGTATGTATCCATGTTAATGTTTTGTGGTATGATTCAATACTTGCTGAAAAACCGATGTGTTCATTACCAAATGGATGATTTATATAAGATTTAGTATTGTTTGTTGCTAGCATTATACAATGACTTGTTAATAATGTTGTGGTTAGTCCAACATGTTTGGATTAGCTGAGTACATAATACCAACATATTAGAAGTTAGAAGGGGAGTATGGTAAAAGGAGATATATATGGGTTATGTTTGATCGATTAGTAGATGAGATCAACCGGCCATGTACCCCTCATTTTATAAGGGATAGAGGTGACATTATCTCGCTGCAAAACCAAAGTGGTGCTATTAATATGTCGCTCATAAAGTTTTCATTAAACTGGGCTAAACAACCGTTATGGGCCTATTTAATTTGATAGGGCCCAATTTGAGAGTGTCATATGCCCAATTCGCAACGCCACCTGACCTTAATCCGTAGAGGTTAGCGAGTCTTCATAGAGTGATCGCCGAGACGTACGAAGTAGTTGGCCGGCCGTCAGAGAGGTCGGCAAGCACAAAGTGATCGGCAAGCCATTGGAGAGGTCGGTACGAAGTGGTCGGCAAGCCGCCGGAGAGGTCGGCGAGCTGCACGGAGTGGTCAACGAACTGTATATAGAAGCCGGCGAGCCGTAGTATAGCGAGGTGTCGAGACATCGCAGAGGTCACCGAGATGTCTAAAGAGGTTAGTGAGCTGCATGGAGTGATCGGCAAGGTGTCGAGGAGGCCGCCAAGCTATCACTATAACTCGTCTAGGACACTCGAACTTTCCTTGGACAATTTTGAGTGTCATATGTCCCCTATTTTCAGGTGAATATGCACGAGCCTGAAAACACCTCTCAAGATATAACCGATCAACAACGATACACATCACATTGGCTGTTCACTAACTAAAGACGATGTATACTTCGATCATTTTGTTCCAAGGGCAATACATGTATTTTGGGATACCTCCCGTTCAAATCAAACAAACATTCATCGCAATCGAAACCTTCCAGGCTAAAAACACAATCAGACGCGACGCTTCGCAGGCATTTCCACGAGCACCTGGCGAACGCCCCTTCCTCCGATCCATGCGGAGCTCGATTCGCCAGCTCCCCACAGCGCAATCCCGTCTCGCTACTTCCCTCCCCCCTTCTGTGCCCTCCTCGTCGCCGTCCCCGTCGCCGTCCCCGGGGAAGGAGCTGAAGTCCACCATGAACCCCTCCACCTCGCTGCCCTCCGAGTCGTCGTCGCCCTCCGCGCCCGCGCCGCCGACCGGCTCCGTGATCTCCCAGTCCTCGCGCTCGTCTGGCTCCTCCGCCTCGCCGTCGGAGCTGGAGTACCCGTCGGGCCTCGCGATCGGGATGCGCCGCGCCATGCGCCTGTAGCTGTAGCCCCGCGCGCCACACGGGTGCGGGAGCGGGAGCGGCGACGCCGACACCAAGGCGCTGCGTGGGGGTGGAGTTGGGCCTGCGGATGGTGGCGCCCAAGATGCGCGGTCGGAAGCGTCACCGGCCTACTACGGGTGATGAGGCGATGGAGCCACGCTGCGGCGTGGCCATTGAGCGTGGCGGCGCGCCGGAGCATGTTGTCTGGCGGCGGCTGTGACCAAAGCCTGCGCGGGCGGGGATCACAGGCGACAGGCGTTGGCCCCGAATTGAATAGACCGTAGGTATAAAAAAACGCCGCATGTTTTTTACCCAAAAAAGTCATAGCATCAAGCAACTTTGGTTAATTATTCATCCGTTTTATTTGGCATGAAAATTTTCGACCAGCTTAATTTATATCAGTTTTTCGCTCACATTTTTATCTGTAGAGACACATGAAAGAGAGGAGCAAGCATTGCCGTGCTCGTACCGCCGCCTTGTGTGTATAATCATTGCATCGGTTAACAATCTCCATTTTATCGCAACAGAAAGATCATTTTTCGGTGACATGAACACAATTGATGTGAGGTTGTTCTGCTGACTGATTTCGGTGATTTAATAGTATTACGTGAGAGAGAATAAACTGCAACAAGATGAAGCAAAAACTTTAGTTAATAATTCATCTATTTTATTTCCAAGTCGCCACGTCTGAAAATTAAACATTCTATCTAAAAAATGCATTTTCAACTTTGATCATAGATATATAGAAAAACAATAACATATTTGGAGACATAAATATTAATATTTTCTAAAAATTTAATCAAACTTAATAATAATTTTATTTATTCTCGATCTATAGTTACATGCTTTATATAGGACATAGTGACTACAAATAGACATATGAAAATAAAAAAAAATGTCTAGATACTATAAAAAAACTTTTTAAGGATCGGGCAAATGTCAAGCTTAATGTTTTCTCCTGTTTTTTTCCACCGACTGAGTTTTCCACTTCAGTTTTGAAGGTTCACAACAACCAGAGGGTATGGTCTCAAAAAACAAAAAAAACAACCAGAGGGTAAGAAGGCCTGGTGCTAGTGCCACATGGTTGTTGCAGCTCTGGCCACATAACAAAAATCGCCCATTGTTGTTCAGTCTGATTTGCACCATATGCATCTTATATACTCAAATTAAATACGTGTCTAATCATGCTAGTCGGATAGTGTAGCCACCCTGTGCATCAATTTACATGCACCATATTTACCAGTCAACATGTACCATACAAAATCTCTTTCCACACGTGTCATCGCTCGGTTCTACAGCCTAGAGCCTAGTATGTACAAATGCGTTCGAGGACAGCTGACTTCTGAGAATGAGATACTACTACGTCGCCCTTCAACATTTTGTTTGGTGCCAATTTGTATCCTGTGCCCGTATAGCACGAGAAGTTTCTTCCACGTACGGCTAGATACCAAATCTTTTGCATTTTTCAATTTCAACTGTAAGAGCATCCGCTGTGCAGAAATATTGGAATTTCGATGCATTTTTGCTGGAAAGAATAGCTTCAGTTCGTATCCGGCCGGTACTACATATTTCTCGCTACACTCTGCGTTACGCCACTGGCTACGACCACGAACCATCAACCATGGCCAGCCTCGTGAGCAAAGTGTCGAGCACCGTGGCGGCCTGCGTGCGCCGCCTCACGCGCCGGCTCCTCCGCATGCGAGGGCTCCAGGTCCATCGGGGCGGCAGCAGTGTCTGCCTCGGACGGCAGCTCGTGCTGGCCGACGGTGGTGCCGGCGATGATCGCGAGCGCGAGGATGGCCAAGGACGGCCAGTTGCCCTGTGGCGCCGGACGATCCTGATGGGGCAGCGCTGCGAGCCACTCGACTTTCCCGGCGCCATCCACTACGACAGCTTCGGCCGGCGGGTCCAGTCGCCCCGCTGCGGCAGCAGGAAGGCGGCGGCCGCCCTGTTCTGCCGCTCGTCGGACGCCGTCGACGAGGCCGTCGTGGCAGCCAAGGAAGAAGCATAATACGCCTACCTGGCTACTGATCAACACTAATGATAACAGTATGTTTCTAGAACGCCATTGCCATGCGTGTGTTTCCATAATTCCATGGCCGCGTTCTCCTCCTTGGTGTAAATTCCTTCGATCTTTCTCTGTAATGTATAAACTTATCATGCTAATTCATTTTTGAGGAAAGAAATAATAAAATGCTAAATCATAGGTCATGTTTATATTTGATAGCTCAACTGCTTACAAGTCTCAAAAGTTTGATAAGCCAAATGGAAGAATCAGTTTGTTACAGAGATCGATGGTACACCTCTCAGAATAGTCTTTGCAACACTAAATTTTCAGTACGGGCGCGAATGAAAGGATATTTCAAAACAGAACGAATTAGTGCTAGTGCATGCCTTAACATTCAGAGTTTTATTCAACAATAAAAAGGACACCGCAAATGCTCCAACATGGCAAAGTCATATTTTTTTTTTTCAGATATTGTACCAGTTAGTGGAAGTGCAATTTGCGGGAACATATAAATTTGGCACTGATACCGTACCAACTGATGGCCAAAATTCAGAACCTGTTCCTGATGCCAGTTTCGCAATTTCTAGTCTGATGCAGTCTGAACTCAGTGTTCTAGCAACCCAACATTTTTATACAGATAGTGACATAATAATCGCATTGATGCATGATATCAACAATACATCCTGCATTTAACCGCTTCCGTCAAGCTGCCCATGGGAGAGAAGGTGTGCCAGATATTGCTGAAACAAAAATACAGAGAAATCATACATCAAACGCATATCAGGCAACAAGAATATGTACTGAAAATAGACATATGAAATTGGGTGTCTTTCTGACAAAAGATGATTGTGTAGCTAGCAGTGAATAATAATAGACAAGAGTGTATGTCCTTACAGCATGGTAGGCATATGGTGGTTTCCCTTGCCGGTCAAAATGCTTCGCCATGATGGAGCACTCTATTGGTCCCCATTCATCTATTTCAAAACAATTGCCTAATGCAGCCTTGTAAAGCTGCAAACCACCAAGCGAAGTTGGCACAGGAAACAAGCAAAATAGCAATTTTAGATCTGCATATATCATTGACAATAGAAAAGCTCCTCCACATGTATTTATAAAAACGTATTTTCAGTTTCCACACCTTTGCAGTGTCAGTTAGTAGCTCAGTACCAGCAGGGTAGGATGCATAATACTGGTCAGCCCTTGAGATCCCAGCCCTTGTCCTGCAAAAGGCTCAAGCGAAGAGTATTGGCAGGTGAGAACATGAACAACTGAACAAGTAATGGAGTTATTGACCTGTAAAAAGAGAGAGCTCAGGTTCAGTGGCGACGTACGTGTTGCTTGTGTAAGCATAAGTAATGAGGGCAGAGAAGCAGTAGAATCCAGCATATGACACCATACGCCGAAACTTCTGGATCTTCAAAACCTCCTTACACTGATAAAGGACATCCATCTCACTACAACTGAATGCTGGTTTTAGGGGGAAAGGAACATCAGTTAGACACAAGCTTAGCTCTACAGAATAGCCAGGTGACAAGAAACAATGTGTAGTACTATATAATCGTACACGAAATCATTCCAAGAAAGCAGAAGATCTGTATCTTAAACTATTGCACTGAATCCCAAGGTCACCCCAAACTCCCAATAACATGGAAACATTTGCACCCCAGAAAGCTTGGCCAGTAAAAATTTGAGCATAATTTCTTGAAAAGGTTACAGAATACTAAATGGGCATGCGAAGAAAGCAGAGGAACACCTAGCCAAGAGAACGATTACTTATAGGGTGAGCAAATAGTGACAATTTTACAAAGTTTCATGTTCCTACATGTCACATTTGATTTTGATAAGAACTTTTCTAAAAAAAAACAATGGCAGCATGCACATTCAACTGATGACGAGCCCCAGCGAAGCTCTTACAAACTAAAATCAACCTGCAGAACCTCCACAAGGATGGTATTCCTGCATGTTTTCTTAGCCTATAAGGCTATAACCAACAAGGATTTTTACCAAATAATAAACGTACTAAACGATGCATCCCACATCAAGAATAAACTGTGCTGTCTTAGCCATATGTCTGAGAGGAGAGATCACAGGTGGCCCTCAATCGCTATATATTCACTATACTAACTTGACTCGGCACAGTATCATTTTCATTGAATACATCGAGTGATCCAGCTCGAATATCTGGAAGAGAAAAAAAGCACGGAATGGATCGTAACAAATGGTAAAAGTTGTAAGCATATTTCTCTCGGAATTTCAACAAACACCTCACATGCATGCCTACTGAATGCCCCTGCAGTTAGCAATTCTTCTTTCCTATAAAACTCTAGAACTGCAACCATGTGCCTGTGTAACGCAACATAAGTCAACGACGATTCCACACCTTGCATCTAGCTTTATTTTAACCAATATTTTGGCTTGATGGACCTAGCTCCGAGGTACAAAACTCAAGCAGAAGGCAGTGGCGGATCCAGGACTTAACTCAGGGAAGTCCTACTAAAAACTTTTCAAAGACAATACAATAAAATACAATAAAAAATGATAACCTGTACTGGTTAAGGAAGGGAACACCTCAATTTCATGGATTTTTCATGTAGCTTTCTGATTTTTGTCTTACTGCATACCTTCAAATACATGATGTATCTTAAAATGTTAATCTTTTCCTTGAAAGGTTAGTACCACAGTTGCTTCTTTGACATAAAGTTAATTAGTTCTCTACATTCAGTGACATGCCTTTTCATCCTGAATGAATTAAGTACAACGATCATCAGATATCCTTGCTTATCCAATCCAATGGCTACCGACCACTCTAGGGAGCTTTTGATGAATATGTGATTGATTAAAAGAAAGGGTTCAAATCAGATGTTAGGTAAGGTGATACAACTATGCGGCTAATGCTTACCTTATACTGTATCCCTTTCTTATCCTGAGGAGGGTTTGAAATTTATTCTAGTATTTTAAAAGTATATGTACTCAGGATATGACCTTCCAGATTCATCAGCAAGTGTGCAATATTCCTACCTTGGAAAATAAAAAGCATTCGCATCCCTTCCTCAGTATATGATTCAGAAACCATCCTTTAAATTTCCACAGCAACGCACGACGAAATCATCTAGTATACTAGTATATATATGCAATTCCTAAGCCCAATTTTACAGTCCATTTGTCCAAAATCCAAACCGTAGGCCTAGGCTAATGAGATTTGGGGATGAGAAAGCTCAGAACTGTACACTCACCAGGCTCAGGGCCTCAGGGGCGCTGCTGTTGCCTACTTTCAATTATTTATATTATTATCCAACTATTATCGATAAATAAGATAACACCGATATATATACAGAAAGATTTTCAATTCCAATCTCCTGCCCCGATCGATCAATCATCTCTGCCTCGTCTGCTGCAGCCTACAGCGAGGTGAGTCCCCACACCACGACTGTCACTATATATTCAGTATACTAACTGGACTCAATCGCTATATATTCATCAGTATACTAACTGGACTCGGCATAGTGTCATTTTCATCCAATACATCGGGTGATCCAGCTCGAATATCCGTAAGAGAAAAAAAAAAGCACAGAATGGATCGGAACAAATGGTAAAAACTGCAAGCACATTTCTCTGGGGAATTTCAACAAACACCTCTCACGCATGCCTACTGAACGCCCCTGCAGTTAGCAATTCTTCTTTCCCCTAAGAACTCTAGAACGGAAACCATGTGCCTGTGTAACGCTACACAAGTAAATGAGGATTCCACACCGCAGAAGAATTTAATTGTAATCAACGCTTTCGCTTGGTACTGCATCAAGCTCTGAGGTCCAAAACTCGAGCGCAGCCGCGCAGGAAGAGAAAGAAAAGGAGGATGAGCATGGACGAAAACAGCACAAACCTCCACCACAGGTCGTCTCCGGCTCGGGTTTTGAAGGTTCCGCTGCCGGCCGTCGAGCGCCGACGACACAGCAGCGGCCAGCCGGACGAAACGAAAGCTCCCTGATGAACCACGAGTCCACGACGCAAATAAATGGAACTGGGCTGTCGGTCCAGCTAGTATAGTAAGTTCTGTTGGGCCGTGAAATGGGCTCGGTGCAGGCATGTTTATAAGTGGATGGAATTTCTGCTAAAAAAAAAGAGGGATGGATTTAAGTGACGTGGAACGTTCGCCTCAAAAAAAAAAAAAAAAAAAAAAAAGTGACGTGGAACGTGAGGCAAAAGTTCAATTATCTTCCTGAGCTATGAAAATCATGTTTTTAAACTCCCATCAAAATTTTAAACCGTTTTTTTGGATGATTTTGTTGGTGGTTTTTTCATATGGTGTCATATCAGAGGATAAATCGGACTAAGTTGAAAGTTTAGGGAGATAAATGAAACTACAAATATTTGAAAGAAATATATCTACCAAGACTGGTAAATCAGTTTTAACTTTTTTATAACAAAATCAGTTTTAACTTGATAAATCAGTTTTAACTGTGAATGAAATAATCCATATCAGCACATAGTTTTATGACACGGTTTTATAGGCTAGCCACATCATCATTTATTTATTTGTGATATGATACTCTGATCAATATGTCATATGAAATATAGCCTTGCAATTGCATATAGTTATTTGCTTATCTTCGACGAAGATCCTCAAAATAAAACAAATTTATCTCGATGTATGTTTCATTGTTTTTTATTGTGTTGAGAATGTGATTGATGGGTTTCATTTTAACGAAACTCTGATTTTCACTTCCCTCATAAAGAACATGCCTACGAAGCAAAATTAACGGATGTGTCGTAGTTTTAAACGAGAGTAAACCCCCAATAAGGACGTCCGTAGTTTGGCAAAATCACTAACTGACATGAATACATAATGGAATAAAAAAAAATAGTACGACTGAGGTGTACAGGTTCCGAAGAAAAGAGGGAGATGTCTTTTACATATATACTCCTCCGGGCTGGTATTAGAAGTCGTTTTGAATAAGGTTTGAGTCAAACATTGGGAATATAAATCATCAATAACTTTTAAGTTGTTGATTTTGTAAATATAAAAATTATATGAGTAGATTTGTCTTAAAAAATACTTTTAATAAAAGTATACATATATCACATTTCCATAAATATTTTATAATAATAAAAGGTCAAAGTTGTGTTTTGGAGACCGTGTCATTTGTCCTAAAAACGACTTCTAATACCATCCCGGAGGGAGTATATAATATATAAGTCTTATAAAGATAAACCCCACTAGATGAGTTCTCTCTACATGCAAGGTGTCCACATCATCTCCACTAAGTGAACCCACTACATATTCTATCTTTTAATGCAAAGTGTACACATCATTACCCACTATGTCCATGTCATCCCTTATTAATTAAAAAAAAATCCATGTCATCTCTATCATATAAAATGATTTAAATCTTTAATCTATTAACATACAAGTTATACCTACATACAATATTTGATCCATCACATATTCCTCTATAATGTAATCAAACATTCTATATTGTTTTTTATGAGAGCTGATTAGTTAAAATAACTTTCATACAAATTCTTATATATGTATACATAATATTCTATATAAAAAGTATTATTAAAGAGATCCCGCGGCAACGCTTGGGGGTATACTTCTAGTTCTCTATATCTTCTCTGCCAGATAAAAAATAATAGCCATCCGATGGCTTGTTAGAGACGCCCTAAGATCATGAAGGTTTCATCTTTGAGATAATAGAAGAGAGACTATCAATGTCAAAACCCTTATATTAAGACTAGCCTTAGAGCGTTGACAAAACCAAATAGCACTAGCAATATTTGGACATAGTATACTTAAAATAATAATAATAACAGATCGGGATGCTATCTTAAGCCACTGATACTGGCATATAGTATAATATATTCTCTACGTTCTAAATTATAGTTTACTTTGATTTTTTAAATACATTGTTTTTTGTTATGCACCTAGTTATACCCTATGTCTATATGCATAGCAAACGATATGCATTATGTTTGCTGGCTCGTGTTTTTTTGCAGACCTTTATCAGGACCTATCTAGAGCATTAATTAAGTATGAAAAACTTAATAAATACTTCTGGTCATTTATATTATAGTGTCAAGATTTTGGATTCTCATTTTCCTAGGGGGCATCTCCAGTTATATTTATAAAAAGGATTTTCAATTCCAATCTCCTGCTCCGATCGATCATCTCTCTGCTCGTCTGCTGCAGCCTACAGCAGGGGGTGAGTTGAGTTCCCACACCACCGGTACCGTCGACACCGGCCACCGCACGCGCCGTCGTCCGTCCATGCCGAGTCTCCTCCTCAGCAAGGTGTCGAGCGCCGCGGCCGCCTGCTCACGCCGCGTCTCGCGCGCCGCGGCCGCCTGCGCACGCCGCCTCCCGCGCACGGGGCGCCGCCTCCTCCAACGCGCACGGCGGCTGCGCCGGGACTTCAGCCAGCTCGTGCCGACGACCGACAACGATCACGAGCAGCAGGAGGCCGCCGGCGAGGAGGAGCGCGGCGGGGAACAAGAAGAAGAAAAAGAAGAAGAAGTCGGCGGCCAGCTGTGGCGCCGGACCGTGCTGATGGGGAGCGGTGCAAGCCGCTCGACTTCCCGGGCGCCATCCACTACGACAGCTACGGCCGGCTGCTCTCGGCGGCGCCCTCGCCCCGCAGCAGGGCACGAGCGCTGCGGCTGTGCCGCTCGGCTTGCGACGTCGACGAGGCCGCGACGGCACGCGGCAAGGCTATGCTAGCTGGCTAAGCACGTGTAGCCGCCGCTGGCGCTCCCGATCGGCGTAATGGGCTGCCATCTCAGTGATATGCTCTTTATTATCTAACCATAAATTGGATGTTCAAAATATTCGGGGTCAAGGCTATGATGGTGCTAGTAACATGCGTGGAGAGTGGAATGGGTTACAAGCAAAATTTATTGCAGAATGTCCTTATGCATATTATGTTCATTGTTTTGCTCATCAATTACAGTTAGCTCTTGTTGCTGCATCTAAAGAAGTGCCAGAGGTTTCCAACTTTTTGATCATCTTAGTTATATTGTCAACACTGTTGTGTCTTCTAGTAAGAGAAATGATGATTTGCGTGCCTACCAAGTAGCTGAAATGGAAAATCTTATTGAACTTGGTGACCTTGAAACTGGAAGTGGAGCTAATCAAATTGGTACTTTGAAGAGGGCAGGTGAGACTAGGTGGAGCTCCCATTATGACTCTATTTGTAGTCTTTTGAGGTTGTACAAACCTACATACTTAGTGCTCCAGGATATTGCAAATACAAAGGGGCCTGGAACTAAGGCTTCAATTAGAGGTAAAGCTTCCGGTGCTATTACATTGCTGATGACATTTGATTTTGTATTCATTCTCCATGTTATGAAAGAAATCATGGGAATCACGAACCTGCTTTGCAAAAAGTTGCAGCAAAAGTCACAAGATATTGTTAATGCAATGGATGATGTGGCCAGCACTAAAAAATTGATCCAGGAGTTAAGAGACCAAGGTTGGAACAAGCTTATTAGTGATGTCACATCTTTTTGTATGAATCATGGTATTGTTGTTCCAGATATGACAATTTTATATTCAGATTACATTAGATCCCGAGCATCCAATGAGACAACAGTTGAGCATCACTACAGGTATGATATCTTCAATGTTGCAATAGATCAACAAGCACAAGAGTTGAATAGCGATTCAGTGAACAAGCAACGAGCTTCTCATTTTATGTACATCTTTGGATCCAAGTGATTCATTCAGTTCATTAAACATTGATAAAGTGTGCTCTCTGGCTTCAAAGTTCTATCCTGCCGACTTTTCAGAACAAGATATATCCAATTTGAGATGTCAGCTACGTCACTATGAACTTGATGTACCTACCAATCCGAAATTTCAAGATTTGACAAGTGTAGCTGATCTTTGTCGTCGACTTGTGGAAACTAAAAAACAGATGATTATCATTTAATTGACAGGTATGATTATATTTTTGGTATTTTATTTCTTTACCAGAAATTATAAGATAAAGTAGTAATATTTTGTTTTTCATTTGTATAGGTTGATTCGCCTTGTTCTTACTTTACCAGTCTCAAGCGCAACTTCGAGGCGTGCATTTTTACGCAATGAAAGTTGTTAAGACTAGGACACTAAACAAAATGGAAGATGGATTTTTAAGAGATTGCTTGGTACTCTATATTGAGAGAGAAATTGCAATGAAAGTCACAACGGATTCAATTATTACGGATTTCGATACGGTGAAGCAGCTACGCGGTCAAATTTAAATAATCAAGGTACTTGATCACTTTTGTAAAGAAGTTATTCTTTGTGTATTTGTATTGCATAATCATCGCTAGGTAGTGTATGGAGTCAATGAAAAAAAATTTCGGCCCCCCTTATATTTGTTGGCCAGCTCCGCCACTGCATCTCACCATATGGAGTTGTAATGGTGATGGTTGCTTGCGTTCTGAACTTGACGATTGATGCTTGTTTTGTTTGGTTTGCAGTATGTACATCACTCAGCTAAAACTAAAATGTACTACATGCAAATCACCTGAATGTATCCAATTAATGAATTTACAGAGTGTTTGCCGGTCTCCCGTAGATATGTTCAGGCATCAGAACTCACAAGCATGCATGCCAGCAAATAGCGACAATCTAGTAAACACATCAATTTGTTATTAGCACTCTGAGCAACGCGCTGCAGTTTCAAAGATGATACTCCCAGCTGCCAGTTACGTTGAAGATTCGGGATACAACTAAGACATCACACCACAGTGTGTACCATTCTTTCACAGTACAAGAGTTGACGGACACTCTGAGCTTCACAGGCGTGTTACACGCACTGCACCGCCACGCCAACCAAAGAGGCAAAGAGTGATTATCCAAGAGCCGAAAGGGCAAAATCAGTGATTCAACTGAAAGAATGATTCATTCAGCTGGGAGTACCATGGCCTTGTTTTTCCCAAAGCAATCTTCACACGGACTAGTGCATTGGCCCAAGATAAAACTAAAATCCCAGCATTGCAGTATTGCAGTATTACAATGCTGATGACGCCAGTATTGCAGTATTACAATGCTGTAACCAGCGCAGCCTCGATCTCAAGTTCCAACGAAAGCACATCAAGAGTTTACCTATTGCACGCTTGCACAATCCCAGCCCTCGTCCTACATAATCTCAAAGATGCAAATACTGTCAGGAAAGAACAAGAAGTGTGAAGATTCAGCAGGGTAGGAAGAAGTTTTTTTTTTTTGAACGAAAGAGTAAGAAGAAGTTGGGCCAGACCGAGACCGGAGGCCCATGTCGACATGAATTGAAGTATGCTTAATATATGGGCCATTTTTTGTGTCCTTCGGCTGTAGTTTTATTTGTTGGTTAGCCTCCGCATTAAAAAAAAAAAAGGGTTAATTCACAAATGTAGGATCGAAAAGGTATGGGAGAACATCGATCAGTTGGTCACTGCTTGCACAATCAAACATATGATACTCTGGTGTGACGTTATAGTTTCTTTCGATATTTTTAGCAGGCTTGTAGATACAGTTACTCGTGGTTTGATATTAATGATATATTGTGATCTTTGGTGTGAAACAAGAAGAAAAGCAATGGCCGGTATTGAGACTTTGAGAGAGGAACATCATCCTGGCTGGCATTTGCTTTTTTAATGATGACCAGCAATTGATCAGTGACAAGGAAATCTTGAAACCTGTGTGCTCAAGTCTGAAGGTTTGTACGTCTTGCATAGGACGTATGATTGCCCATCGGGTGTGCTACATATATACTCCTAGACTACTACCAGTACGCGTTCGATATGTAGGAGCAGTCGAGCAGAGGACTGACTGTAGGAGTACAACTGAACAGTTTTATGAGCCGTGCAAGACTGGACAAGTCCGTTTCCTTTTCTTGGGCAATGTCTGTCCGTGCAAGATTGAGCCTTTGCCAGGATGAGCCAATTTTGCATTCCAACATTAGATTGATGTGTTTGCTATACCTACCAGTATATCATGCATGTGAGGTTTGCTTTTGTTGAGGAGCTTTGCTTTTGTCTTTTTGAGTATGATATGAAGTTGCTGCACACCATGTGTGCGCCCTGTGTAGCTAGATTGGACAATGCTTTTTAGTATGATGCAGTAACTGCACACCATGTTTCTCTTTTGTCGTCTGATCCTTATCAAGAGACGAGTTTAACTTTGCAATATGGGGAAAGTTAACTGCATTCAGTTATCAGCTATAATAATTAGGCATTCAAGTACCAACTATATGCAATATGGGAAAGTTAACTGCATTCAAGTAGTATCAACTAACTATAGTCATCCATCGGTAATGAGTTGGCAGATATGAACGTGACACTTGCACGATTTAGGCATCGGTAATGAGTTGGCAGATATGAAAGTGACAATTGCACGATTGCACTTAAGTGGGGGAGCCAAGCACATTGGCTCCTCAGCACCAGTCATTTTCTATCGCGGCCCAACGTCCCGTGTTGCATCATCTCTCTTTCAGTAGCTAGAATAGCCTCATATCTCTTTCAATAGCGACAGGTGTCCTCGGCCATTGTACTGAATCTAGATTGACTCGTTTCTTTATTTTTCGTCCAACAACGTGTTGCGACGCAAGTTGATCAAATCCAATTTGACCATTTTCTTAGAAAAGGTAAACTCAAATTGACCCGAACTGCTTCGCCAACATCAACAGCCAGCTCTGTCAAGTCTCGATCCAGCGGCGGAAATAAGTCTCCACACAAAAGATAGATGGGCGATCCAAGATTAGCAATGCAATATCTAAATCCATTATCACTTCTAGCATAAATTAAGTGTTCTTGACATGACACACCGTGCAAAACTAGCTAACACCACTTAAAACAACCATCCGAGAAAAGCCTAGCACACTTAAAACAACCATCCGAGGAGAGTGATGAGACAAGGGCGGGCAAAATTACTACCGTGGGTAAGGTACGTCTCGTCGAGTTCTTTCTCGACGGGCGGCGGCGCTGCTGCTGCAGCTACCGTCATCTATCGCTCGACGCTGACAGTGACATTGCCGCGGCCGGCGACGTTGCTGCTGTTGCTGTTGCGGTTGCGGGTGGGTAGCTCCACGTTCTTCTCCTTCTTAGGGGTCGACTTGTAGTAGCAAGCGTAGAGGATCAGCTGGATGAGGCCAAAGAAGGTTCCCAGGGCGTTGGGGATCTGCATTGTAGGTATTTTAAAAACTGATGAGATTCTACTCAACTCGGAGGCCGAATTATGTAACGCTTTTGTTCAAATGAGGTGAGGAGATGCGTGTAATTAACAGGCAAGATTGATACTGACCGTGACGTAGAGGTCGAAGCGGATGAGTGCATAGGCCGTCCAGCAGCAGCCGTTGAGGAAACACACCAGCGACAGAAGGAAGGGCATGTACTCGACACTCTTGGTCTTGATCACCTTACCCTGCAGAAAAAAAGAAAGATCATAAGTTCACATCTAATCCAACGAGAAAAAAGTTTCACAGTGCTTCAAATGGGAGTGCGAAACAAAATAGAACGACTGTAAACCACACAGCCCACTACAAGTTACCAGCACACCATCATAATGGAAGCTCCACTGTACCTTGCCTTATCTTCAACGTGACAACGACTTCACTAAACATGGCAAATGGAGATGGCAGAGGGAAGGGCAACGAAAAAAGGAATAGCACATACTAGTACAGGGGGACATCTGTACTCGCTTCATCCAGCAGGAACAATAGATTCCAAACCTATCACACCATTGAACCACTAATCGGCATACATTTGTGATGAAAGGTAACCCGGCAATGAAATGTAACCGCCGGACAGATTCCCTGACCAGAACCGTCAATATGGCACCACGCCGGTTTGGTGAGTGCAACTGAAAGTTTGGATTGTAGTTTCTACAGTAAAGAAACAAGTGCAACTGAAAAGTTTGGTTTGTAGTTTGAAACAAGTGCAACTGAAAAGTTTGGTTTTTGGTTTGCTAAATTGCTAATCAATGCACAGTAAAGAAACAACCTCTACCATTGAATGAAAGTAAACTTTTTTGACGGAGGAAAACATGTACTCAAAGATCAAGAGGTGTCCAGCAGGAACAGGAATTATACAAAGACAACTTGACTAAACAGGGGCACGTTGTTTTGTACCGGGAAACAGATGATTTAGACTCTACACGTGGAAATTCAATGCAACTTTTAGAGACTACAAACGAAATTGGCTTCCCCATATGTTGCCGTCCAAGGCAAACAACTAAGATGCGGCGCTACTGCATACAAATATCAACTCAACTAAAACCTGATGAGTCACATGCCCTGTGGAGGCTGTAAATCCTTAACAGATCCACTCGTGTCTAGATCATGCAATAAGTTCTAAAGGTGATCGTGTTCAAAAGAAGCAGTTGTAATAAAGATGTGATTGGAACTCTTGACCGGTTAGCAATCAATTAAAGCTAACACACATGACCTGGAGAAGATGTCTAATCCAATCCACTCGCATGTTCCAGAAGTTCAAAACATAAACAGTGAAACACCTGACTACCTGAGCATTCAGAACAGAACCAATCTAGCTAATCAAGTGGGTCCACCAAATCCTTACCCAGCCCACCAATCAGTGACCATGCATGCCAAATCATCCACCAAATTATCAGTAAACGTTTAAAAATTAGAGCAACCATCCACCGACACGTGGGTCCCAAAACTAAATCCATGCAGATAAACGCTTGTCTAATTATGGCAACCTGATCTCCTCCACGACAGCTAAGGATTATCCACGCAATTAAGCAGTAAAATCAGGCAGGCGTCGGATTCAAACGGACCACCGCGCCGCACAGAGAAAGAGAGAGACCGGGTATGCAGATGATGGATCACGTACCATGATGCTGAGTGGGGAGATGTACATTATCGAGCCGAAGATGACGCAGAGGATGCCGACGATCATGGAGCGCTTCTCGTGGGTGTGCGCGCCCAGGATCACACCGACCACCACGCCGGCCACGAACAGAATCTCCACGACCAGCATTAGGAACGCCCTCTTCTGCAAGAGGAGAATTAAGGCACAAGGCCGGGATCAAGCTCAAAATTAAACCACCAACAGATCCATCAGAGATCGAGGGGGGAAGGGAACAGCAGGGGGCGGGGCACTCACGCGCTTCTGTCCGCTGGAGTACATGAAGAAGAGGATGAGGTAGATGGACTCGATGACGAGCCCGACGCCGTTGATGGTGACGACGAGGATGCTGTTGGGGTGGACGACGGGGATGCCGTAGAACACCCACAGCATGCAGTTGAGCAGCGTCGCCAGGTACGGAACCGGACTGAACTGCTCCACGTCCTTGTTCTTCCAGATCCGCCAGAACGTCGGCCTGCACAGAGCCACAGAAACGCAAACACAGAATGCAGGTGCAGGCGCGGCGGCGCCTCTCCGTCATCAGTAGTCCGTACAAACAAACAAAACCCTAACCAAATCAAAACCACCAAGCTGAACGCGGAGATCGATGGATCGATGAGTGTGCTTACGCTGGGGAGAGGAAGAGGCCGAATGAGATGACATTGCCTGCATCCACAGCGAGAAATCAACCATGCGTGAGCAGAGCACCGAGACCCAGCGAATTGAATCGAACCAACCAACCAAAACAAACCCCCCCAAAACCCCAATCCTCCAGTACTGTGAGTGAGTTCCGGGCGGCGCCGATCGATCGATTGATTCGAGCCAACAGTACACGTACCGATGATTCCCACAACGTTGCGGGCCGCGTCCGAGAGATCGTCATCCTCGGCCGCCGGCGGGTGAGAGATCGATGCGGCGGGGGAACGGCCGGGCCGGGGCTAGCAGGCTAGACGACGAGAGGCGAGGGGAAGGGAAGGTGGGTTGTCAGGCGCGGCCTGGGGCAAGCGGGGTTCGCCCTTTTTATAGGAGGAGGACGAGAGGGTCCAGGCTCCAGGCGCCCGGGTGCCGCCGCACCTGAGCGAGTCCCCTGCCTCTGGTCGCCAGGCGCGGCGCGTCGGTCTTGTCCTTATCTAGAGATTCCAGACGCGGACGGGTGGGCGGGCCTGTGGTAAACGACCCGTGGGGTAGTGGCTGGGTAAATGTTATCCTCTTCCGCCGTGATCTACTCTGCCAATGTCCCTGCATCCTATCCTATTCTTATCCAATCTATGGGCGAAATAATAGCACTAGATTTATTAAGATAATAACACAAGTACTAATAATAGTAAATTATTTTTATCTAATCTTATCCATCCAAAACTCTGACTCTGAGCCCAGTCAATAAATCTTTTTTAGCTGGCTTTTTTTTTTTTTGTACCGCCATGTTTGTATCTTTCTTATCAGGGCAATAATTTTATTACCAATTTACAATCAAGTATCTGTCTTGTGTGAGGATCCAAAATAGTACTGGCGTATACAGAGTTATTATTGAAATAAGATGAAGAGGAGTTGTGATATTGCCTCTCTGTTTCAAAAATATGCATCGAAGAATATTTTTACGCAATAACTTTTTATATTAAGAATAAGTCAAAAAAATAAGATGTGTAAATTAATAGCCTTTTGAATGATTGTCTAGTGACTTTTTATTGAGTGGGCTATCTTCCTACAATCGCGTGAAGAATAAATCATCAACATTTTCATGGTTATTAGAAGACAGAGGCCTAACAAGAAGTAATAATGGCATATTGTTCGATGTGATATTTCAATTTTAAAAAGCTATACTTTATTAAGACATAATTGATAATTGTTATGAGGGTGAATCTCGAAAGCAAAGGGAGGAGGAAATATTAGGACTCTAGAGAAGAAGAGTCCTGAGTACCCAATAAAAATATCAAGAGAGGGAAACCGAAAGTGTGGCCCCTTCTATAAATCCACGCTAGTGCCCCGCTATAAAAGCATTTAGTGAAAAAGCAATAGAAAGAAATAGACAATTTCTCTTTTCTACCTACTTTCTACAACATGTTTCTCAATACACAAAAATCAGATACTACAATTATTAAAATTAGGAAAAAGTCTAAATTACTACCCTCAACTATGATCAAAGTCCAAATAACCCCTAAACTATATTTTGGTTGATTTTACCCTTTAAACTATGTCATTTGGTCCAATTTGCCCCTTGATGAAATTTTTTCCTTTTTGTTTCTCCACACACAAGTGGAATCTTAAGTTGATTTTTTATAAGATGATAGCGGACATCATAACATATGTGAGAAAAAAATATATCAACATTTTTTAATCATTATTTGATATGGTAAGATATTTACTAATAAATTCATCCTTGAAATTCAAATTATACAAAAAATATATTGATGAAAATTCAAAATATATTTTATTAAAATGGATTGTGATATCCACTACCACCATGCAAAATTTTAAATTAAGATTCTTCTTATATGTGCTTATCCGGATGCGGCGCATCGGTCTTGTGTTTATCCAGATGCGGACGGGTTGGGGCGGGCACGTGGTAAACGGCCAGGCGTGTGAATAGGGCTCTCCAGGATAAGTAAGAAAGATTTTGATTGGATGATGATGATATACACAAGACACTACAAGATTTTGATTGGATGATGATATAACATTTTTGATCATGGTAACAAAGTTATTTTCGTGATAAGTAATAAAAGATAGAACATGGCGGATTTGTACGTACACAAAGCTGCTATAAGAAAGATTTACTGCATCTCAGAGCGAGTGTTGGATAAATAAGATAAGATTAAAAATTATTTACTATTATTAGTACTAGTGTTATTATCTTAATAAAATTAGTGCTATTATCCCGCCCGTGGATTGGATAAGAATAGGATATGATAGGATAGGATGCAGGGACATCGGTAGAGTAAATCACCTATAACATTTATGTGTGCGCCTATGCAAATGCAACGTGAGTGTATGCATTTAACCACATTACTTCTTCCATATTAGAAAAGAAAGACGTTTTAGATAAGATTTGGGTCAAACATTAGGAATATAAATCATGAATAACTTTTAAGTTGTTGAGTGTGAAAATATGAAAAACATGTTAATAGATTTGTCTTGAAAATTACTTTAATAAAAATATACATATATAACTTTTCAATAAATATTTTTATAGAAAAAACAAGTAAAAGTTGTTTTTGGAGACACCGTCCTAAATTTTTTTTCTTTTCAATTATGGAGGGAGTACACCTAGCCTAGATTAGCAATAACAATCGAGATTAACAACTGTCCATGTTCTTAACGATCAAGTTAAACACTCGTAATTTACACGCCACGTGTCAAAAACACCCGACGTCTCAACTGGATATATCCGCTAGCGCATAGCATTTACTTACCAACGCAATCTCAAAAGCCCTCGCTGCTTGGAACGTTCGTTCTGTTCCAGCACTGCCCCATGGGCCCTCACTTCCAACGTTCGTTCTGTTCCAAAGATGCCCCATGGGCCCTCACTTCCAACCGGTCTCACGCGCCAGCCTCTCCAGCAACGGTAAATTAGTGACCGCGTATGTGTGGGCATGCATGCAACCATTAGGATTATTCTTAACCAACAATTAATCTAATTTAACATTTAGGATAATAACAATAGTAATAATAATAGTAAATCATTATTATCTTATTTTATCCACCCAAGACTCGAGCCGGTCAGTAAATCTTTCTTAGCTGGCTTTTTTTTTTTGGTGTACGCCATGTTTGTATCTTTTTATCACAACAATAATTCTTGTGTGAGAATCCAAAACAGTCCATTGTCTAAAATTTTGTTAACCACTATCAACTTTTATAAATTATAAAACATAATTAAAAGAAAAATATATACAAAGCTTATAAAATAGACAAATATATTGAGAAACATGTTGTAGAAAGTAGGTAGAAAAGGAATGGATTTATAGAAGTAGCCACACTCCTCGGTTTCCTTCTCCTGATATTTTTATTCGGTACTCAGACTTTTCTTCTCTAGAGTCCTGATATTTCCTCCTCCCTTTGCTTTCGAGATTCACCCTCATATCAATTATCAATTATGTCTTAACAAAGTATAGCTTTTTAACATGGAATTGAAATATCACACTAGAAAAATATGCTATTATTACTTCTTATTAGGCCTCCGTCTTCTAATAGCCATGAAATGTTGATGATTTATTCTTTACGCGATTGTAGGAAGATAGCCCGCTCAATAAAACTCACTAGACAATCGTCCAAAAGGCTATTAATTTACACATCTTTTTTTTTGGCTTATTCTTAATATAAAAGTTATTGCAGAAAATATTCTTGACCAGCAATTAATCCCATTAGCATTATCTAACGTTATTTTTTTTTTTTAATTATATGTGTCTGCGAGACTCAAAATAGGATTAATTCTTGACCAGCAATTAATCCCATTAGCATTATCTAACCTTATCTTTTTTTTTAATGTATATGTGTCTGCGAGACTCAAAATAGGATTTGACCAGCAATTAATCCCATTAGCATTATCTAACGTTATCTCTTTTTTTTTTAATGCATATGTGTCTCGAGACTCAAAAAATAGGATTAATTCTTGACCAGCAATTAATCCCATTAGCATTATCTAACGTTATCTTTTTTTTTTTTTTTTTTTTTTGTGATATATATCTATCTGCGAGACTACCAAAATAGGGTACACAACTCAACCGTTTTCCAGTTTTCCTGCTACTTTTACTTCCGGTACAATCCAATCCTTCTGTGTCGCTCCTCTTGTATATCCCAATTCAAAACAATTATCTGTAATCTACGGTAACCAAAGGCATCGTCATCCGTAACGTAACGAATAGTCTGCTCGTTTTTGGCGAGGTTGGGCTAGTTCTAGCTAGACCGGTCCAGACAGCCTGTTTCGCTCAGCCCGGCAGCCTGCTGACCCAACAACATTCAGAGCCAAGCTTAGATCCGGATGACAAAAAGCTTAGCAATTTCTGTCGTTGAAACCGGCGTAAAACTTGGTGTCGATCGTTCGATTTAAACCAGAAGCTGGCCGTCTTCGAACTGTCTCAGCCGTCAGTGGTTATACGAGGGAATACAGGCAAAACACGAGGCGGACACCAAACACCCCAATGCGATTTGCATGTCGCTGAGTATCGTTTCTGCAAGCTGCACGCTATTTGCATGAAGAAGCCATGCCGGTGTTGCAGCACGGCACATGCATTGGTTTTTTTTTTTTTTTTCTGGAAGAAACATGCACGAAAGAGCTGTTTCCAAAATCAAACCCTTACAGAATGATTCGCTGAAGGCTTGGATTGGATGGCAGAATCTATCGTTCAAGACGATCAGGTCTTTAAGGAGTTCCAAGTCAATAAGCCAGCAAAGGAGTCATACAATTTGGCTTTCGCCAATCAAAATTTCCCCGAGGGTTTAACAGATAATAGCTGCTCGTACAGCAATAATAAGAATGCAATATAACAAGCTAACAACATTTTACTAATAAGCTACTAAATCATGGTGTGTATATGCTCAGGTGGTTTCAAACGGGGAAGAGGTACATTCCGTAACCACCACAACAATGGCTTCTACGACGGCTGTATCGTCCTGGAACAATTAACCACCAAGTCACAAAAATCCATTCCCTCCTGCCCCCAAGCATTTGTACATCACACAGATTGCAGCGTTAACATTCCCGATTCCAACTTTCAATTCATAATTCATATATGCCATTCTGGTTCTGCCCTTGAAATGTGAAATGTTTAACCATATGGATACAGTTCTCACTTCTCAGCTCTTCTCGGATTGATGTATCCTCCGCCTTTTTCGGAGGTGGTGTCATGAAAAGCTTTCTAACAGAGTTAAGAGGGTCGTCCTCCTGAATCATAGAAAACCAACTGTGAGATTGCATTCTAGAGATACAAGCATGATTCAATGAAAGCATCTACCTCATCGAGAAGGCTGGTCTGAACCTCCAGTTGCAAGTCCCCATCAGATCTTTTGTCCTGAGCAAGTAATGCTGAGAGAGTCAGCCTCCATCCAGGCAAGGGTTCGCCGTAATCAGGGGAAATCCAAGGGCAGAATGTCCGGTGCTGCTTGATTGGATCAAACTCATTCATTCTGTCATACAGTCCTTGATTTTCTGTCACAGAAAGCATAAATTCACAATTAGGGTTTAACGAGAGCTATCTGTGATGATCTCATGGACACTGAGGACACCGAGAAAGAATTTAAAGCACATCACTTTCGACTAGAATAACAAATAAGAAACACAGAAAAGAATGAGAAACATTGTACGCATGCAGTCTACAGTAGTGAGAAATAATTTTTTGCTGCCACGAGATAAAAAGAAAACTCAACACTGTTGTAGCAGCACATTTTGTGCTAAAAGGCTATTACTTTGAATGTGCTAATTAGCATCATGAAAGTAGGGCAAACAAACAGATAACAAGCTACTTCAATCCTTTCAACTATAACAACTACACAGAAATGAGTTCTTTACCTGGAGGTCTGTACACACCTTTTTCCCTGTTGACTAATGATTCTGTGATTGCACTGACCTCAGTTGGCCTGGAATTGTTTGCATGCGTCTCTGTCAGGGTCACTCCATTAGAAGATTCTTCGCCCGTACCCTGAACTGAGCAAAATCTAGGTTCCAATCCATGTTGATCAACAGCCACATCTGTTCTTGTTATACTTTTTCTTGAAGAAGTTTCTGGTTGTTCTACATTGGAAGCTTCATCCATTCGGTATCCTTATCTGTAATGGAATGTGAACCACCTTGTTTCTGTTCAGTGCTCACTACCAAGTTTGGTATGCTCTTTTCAGAATTTTCTCCTGGCTGGTCATGCTTTGCCCCTATGGTGGATGTATCAACATCGCCGGTATCACCTTCCAACAAATGAGGTTGATCTATGCTTCTTTTTACGTTTCAAGGAACCTGAAGCATCCAAAGCAACAGGAACCATGTGGCTATCACTTCGGAGGAAAGCAAATTCACACGGGAGTTCAACTCAGCTTTCAAATGTCGACTAACGACAGGAAATGAAACTTTTGGTCTGAAACTTTGTCTAGTTGGTGGAGGACCTCCAGCAATGGTGAAATTAAAACCAATGTTGGCACCCTTTGAATGTCCTATTCCACCCGACTGCGTTGGCATGTCCATTATCCCGGTCATCTTGCCTATTAGAATCTGAAATCAGCTTAAAGAGTTGAAGTGGTCGTTGCACAAGAGAAAAAGGCCACAAGGCAACACATGCACCACAAAACTGGCAATCTAAAACAACTGATAACGGATCATAATTCTGATCTTCTTGATTAACATCAGCGGATGGTCGAGCACCATTAGCATCATCAGGTGAGTAAAGTATGACCCGATCCTCCATTGTCTTACTTGATTGCTGAGCCAATTTAGAGGTAGAGTTTGCATCTGAATGAAACTCAGTTCCACAGTCAACAGCATAAGGAAGTAGGCGGGGTTCCCATCCACACAAACTTATTATCTTAAGTGCCTGCTACAAAGTTAAGTGTTACATTGGAAACATAGATGGATGATTTGATGCAGGAATGGACAGTGAAATTACAAAAAGGAAAGGCAATATATTGTGAAGGAACAAAGCATATCTTCATGTACTAATATGGAATGTCAATCTAAATACAAGGATTTAATTCCAATGAACATAGCAAAGAAGCTTCCTACAGACAGAATCAAGTTCTTAAACATACAGTTGGACTCAAAATCTTTGATTATTCCATTAAGAGTTTAACAAATATCATATTGCCATTACTATTTCGAAGCAACACTAGATATTTATAGGTGAAAATTTGCTGATATTTATATGTGAAAATTTGCTTCATAAGAGTATTGTCAAATTTCTGTAATAGCACAATCTTATTTCAAATCAGACCTACAGCCAACAAAGAAGAAAAAAACTATGAAACATATTTCATTGCATACGGTACAGAAAGTTTTAACATGATAGAGTAATAGCCATTAACAGGTTTTAACTAAGCACAGTTTATTCAGTTAGGGTAATACCACAAGTCGACAATAGAAAAATGCATATGAACAGTCTGTGGTTAATATCATATACTTTTCATCTAAAAGGCTAAAAGTCATATGATTCAGCATGTGGTTCCCGTGAACATATAAAGACAAATCTCACAGCATCAGCAACTCCACAAATAGGTGAGAAAATTACCTGATAATATGTGTCAGCATCTTGAAAAGCATCATCCAAATCCTTAATTGTAGAGTCCTCAGTAAGCATAAATCCCCCTTTGAGAACAACTGATGAAGAGAATGGTTCTGATAGGAACTGCTCTAGCTGTGGACTCCTCTTTTTCATGGTCTCAAGAGAAGAGCAGGAAATTCTTGGGAGTGCTAAAAGTCGCAGCAGAGAGGACAAAAGCTCATAGTAGTTCCCAACCAAAACAGGAGGAGGTGTTGGTGGAAATAGAGCAAGTGATTCATCACATATGTTATCAATCCACGGGCACAGTAGTTTATGCCCAGTGTCCAGCTTCAGGCTGAAAACAGCAGCAGCCTTTTCAACTGCACAAAACACAGCTCTCAATAAATACAAATAAACAATGAACAGGAATATCACATCAAGCAGGTAAATGAAGCCTATAAGCTCTCTTACATATAAAATGGGATGTTGTTCTATAATTGCACATAAATCACCACTACACAGAAGTTATGTGTAACTTATACCCAACAGCAAGAAGAGTGCACAACAATATTGTCTTCTTCAATAATAGACTCATGGATTGAGATGAAATGCACAGGTTAGCATAGTATAAAATACAGACCTTGCTGTGTTGTCCATGAGGAAGGAGTGGAGAACAGGAGTCGTGCCCCACAAGCTTCACATGTTATAACATCTGGCTCAATGTTAGTCCATCCTCTTCTTGCACAGTTAACAGGACTAATAACCTGAAGAAAGCAAGTAGTTATCAGCCACCAGTACAAACCACAGATACTTCACCTGAAGGAGCAATAACCAGTTCTCAACTAAACCTTACAACACATATTTCATCATCAAAAACTCGACCATCCACGAAATCCCAGAACTACCAGACAGGGGAAAACCAAAAACAGTGATTATGTCAAAATTTCACCATATACACCCATGGTAAAAAAATTATGCACTCCCCTCAAATTCAGCGTAGCTGCACCCTGCTACCAGACTTTCAACTGCATTTTCACGTGCTCTAACCAAAAACTACATTCAGTACCCCAAACATTCTACACAGAGGACTTAAAAGTTTCTCAAAATAAATGGCCAGTGCCCACCTTAATGCTACTGATCCATCAAGCAACATTATAGGGGTAAAATGTGTAAGTAAAATGTAGGCATGCCGAAAATGTACCTTGGGCTTGGCGAACCAGGTCATGGCCTTGAATGACCCGAGCCGACGCATGAGGTCGGCCCGGTCCCAGGGGCGGCACGGCGGTGGCGGCGAGATCGCTGACATGGCCGACACCTGAGGCGGGAGCCGCGACCCGCGCACCACCCCGAACCTCCTCGCCGCCTCCGCCGCTGCTTTCCCGACCGCTCTCCCGGAGCTGCCGCGTCAGATCAGATCAAACGCACGTCAAAGCGCATGGTAAATAAGAGAGAGGAGAAGCACACGAGAGGCGCGAGCAAAACAGATTAGGGCGGAACCTTGGAGCCGAGACCGACGAAGAAGGCTTGGAGCCGCCGGTGCTATTCGACTTAGGCTTGGGGAAGTGGTAGAGCTTGTCCATGGCCTTCTTGAGGCGCCGCTCCGAGTCGGCGCTGATGTCCCCACCTCCGCCTCCGCCGGCGGCCATAGAGGTGGCGCGGGGGGGGGATCGGCGGGGAGGACGGCGATGGGGGGTGGCGATGCGTGCTTCCAAGCTGCTGCAGCTGAATGCTGCCTGGTGCCTGCCATTACACGCAGGATGGGGTACACGGGAGGAGGGCCGCATCCGGGCCAGACGAACGGTGACGTACCACCTGGTCCTGGGCTCTGAAATTGTTGGGCCCCTTTCGCGTCGTAGTTTTAGTTGGGCTCTGTATTCCCACTGCTTGCGTACGCACGTTTTATCCAAGTACTAGTTTGTGATTTGAAATGAAAAAAAAAAAAAAAAAGAAAGAAAAGAGACTCGAGACACGTGTTCTGCACGTGTTTTAGGTTCACTACACAAACCAAGCCACATTTACACACCAAACCAAGTGTTTTTCTACCATACGTCTACGAATGTTACTTTTTAAACATGTATATCAAATATACTTGCAGACATTAATATTTTAAATTGCTACCTTATTTATGCTATTGTATAAACACAACTTTTGCCATTGATGCTCACTATGGGTAATTAGCCCATTTTGTTGTTAGGGCACTCACAATGTAGACTTTACCATAGAGTCTAAGTTTTAATTAGCTTCATATTTATTACACTTTGCTGATGTGACGCTGATGTGGCAGTATATTTATGGAAGAGAAAATGAGAAAAACCAAGACTCCAAGTCTTATTTGGACTCCAAGTCCACAATCCCCAAGATAATAAATAGTTTTAGACCCTATGATAAAGTCTGCATTATGAGTGCCCTTAAGTGCTTACTAGTGGGATTTTAATGATAATCAATATTTCATATTACAAATTAATAATTAACATGATAAACCCGGTGATAATCATTGCTTGTTATTATGTTAAGTTACTCCCTCTGTCCTCGAATATAAGGTGCAATTTGAATGAATATATTTTTATCTATAATTTCACTTCTAGTATATAATTTATGTGACCAAAATTTTTATCATTTGAAAGTATGGCTAATTAATAGTTGAAGATAACAAAGTTTGAAATTTGGAATACGTGCATTCCTTATATTCAGGTCAGAGGGAGTATAGGTAGTTGACAATTTTCATCTCATCTCATTTATTCTCAACCATCTTTTAAAGTTTAAACAAACCAAAAAGTTGGCTCATATGACTCCATCCATAAATTATGGACGGCAGTGTTTCACCGACTAAGCCTTTAATTAATCCAAACACACTCTAAGCATGTTGCAACTGACCCATGTATCAATTTTATTCATTAGGGTGAGGCGCAGCATGGAGATCATGATGGGCCTATGTAGGACGGAGCCAAAGACTCGGACTGCCCGAGCTCCGCCCCCCTATGGACTACAGGTAAAGTGGAGCCCTCCTAAGCCTCTTCTTGCATTTTATGTATAATTATATAGATTAAGAGGGGCTAAACATGGTTAGAGCTTTATTAGCCCGGCCTAAAAATTTTCCTGGCTCCGTCACTAGGCCTATGTGTCCGAGTTCTAAGTAACCAAGTACAGAAGAGATTGACAACGTAGAAAACAAGGGGAGGGGCACTTAGCCAAGCCTTAGTTTACTGCTTTCATGTTCACTTTAGCTGAACATCACCCATACTTAATGTAATATAATGTCCATTTCGGATACAACATTCAGCTGGCTATGAAAACAATATTCAAATTTGGCTACCACCACTGATTTTTGTACATTACGCGCTAGTTTTTGTCTTTCCAAGTGAAAATAGCGATCTATACAATGGCATGACTTAATGCTCCAACTTTATCTACGTGAGAAGTCTAATATTCCCTCCATCTAAATATATATATAATTTTTAAAATAATGTTCAGTCAAATAATCAAATAATTTACATATAACAAATTTATATAATATATAATATATATACTTATATTTAAAATAAACTAACTCAGTATCATTAGATTCGTCATAAAATATTATTGTTATGATTTGGAGTCATATACGTTGATAATATTTCTACACATTTAGGATATTTTGATACCTAAAATTATATTTTGAGACGAAGGTAATATATCCCTGTAGCATAGCAACAAGAAAAGGGGCAGATTAAAGTCAGCGTGAGTCATTTCGTTGGCATCAAATCTGAAATCAAATCACCATCATTGCCAAATCACACGTCGATAGACAAATCACCGGCTGCTAATCCGCCGCACCATCATGAGACCGCCATTCCAAGTCAAATGTACATGATTACATGAGGACACCATGGCCCCCTGTCCTGCGGGCCCCGCTTGCCAGCGAGCGCTTGTCGACCGTTGCAGCCTGGGCAGGACCAGGAGCAGGCCCACGGACCCGACCGTTGGAGACTGATCCCTCCACGGGATTTCAAACCCGCCGTCCATCCCCGCCCGGGTACTGATCCGACGGCCCTGGAGCCTTCCTTCTAGATCACCACTCCCTCCCTCTGCAACACACGAAACCCTCTCCCTGATTCCCTCCCAGATCAAGAACCCCGAGACCCCATCGAGACCCAAAATTTGGCGAAATTCGAGGGTCCATTTTGCTCCTCAGCGTTGAGGAACTCGATCGTCGTCGATTCGGTGCGCTGGTTCGGGGATTCGAGGAGGATTTTCCGAGAACGGCCGTTTCTTGGATCTCCTGTCTCGAGGAACGGTGCGCGCGGTTCGGATGCTGAGGCGGAGCAGCGGCTTGTGACACCCACAGATCTGGTTTGAGGAGGAGGAGGAGATCAGATGCCGGTGGTGACACGGGCGCGGCGGGTCTCTCTTGCCCGCGGCGACGGCGCGGGCGCGCTGCCGTCGTGGTGCTCGGCGTCGGCGGCGCCGGCGCCGGCTCCGAGGCGGGTGTTGCGGGAGGACGTCGCGAGCCAGAGCCGCCACCACCACCACGGGCTCAAGGAGAAGCTCCGCGCGCTCACCCTGGACTACGAGCAGCAGAAGCAGAAGCAGCTGCTCGCCGCGTCGCTGGGCGGAGGAGGGCCCGCATCGCGACAGCTCCGCCGCAGCATCCGGTGCCTCAACGCGGCCGAGGTCGTCAACGACGAGAACGCCGATGAGAAGGAGGTGGAGGAGGATGGTCGGGTGGCCAAGCGCCGGTACGACGCCTTCGCTCTCGTCCCCGAGGCCGCGGTGCTGAGGGAGAACGCGGCGCCTCCGCAGGCGTCTAACGACAACGCCGTGTCGTCCTGCCCCGTCAAGAAGGCGGTACGGGTACCGCGGCTCCCAGTGCCGCCGGCGAGGAAACTCTCTGGGAGGGGCTGTGGGCGCCAACGCCGTGTCCTGCCCCATCAACAAGGTAGTACGGGTACCGCAGCTCCCAGTGCCGCCGGCGAGGAAACTCTCTGGGAGGGGCTGTGGGGGCGGCAAGCTGAAGGCCGCCGCCGGGGATGTTGGGGCCGGCACTGCCGAGGCGGCGGAGAGCCGGATCCTCGTGTTCGTGAGGCTGCGCCCGATGTCG
Source organism: Hyparrhenia diplandra (assembly GCA_015847255.1). Classification (NCBI taxonomy): domain Eukaryota; kingdom Viridiplantae; phylum Streptophyta; class Magnoliopsida; order Poales; family Poaceae; genus Hyparrhenia; species Hyparrhenia diplandra. Next base: position 127,891 of record JADLZK010012810.1, read on the forward strand.
AGGAAGGAGAAGGAGGCCGGGTCCAGGACTTGTGTCAAGATCGTCAACAGGAAGGAGGTGTTCCTCATGGAGTTCGCCTCAGAGAACGACTACCTCCGGCTGAAGCGTGTGCGCGATTCCCATTTCTGCTTCGACTCGGTTTTCCCTGATTCGACGACGCAGGCAGAAGTCTACAGCACGTCGTAAGAGCACAAAAATTCCTATGCTTACATTACATTACATTACATGCACCCAATTTTCGGCTAGATGCACACATTCCATATTCCATATTATTGCCTACTCATAACAAGCAAAATTCAGACTAGATGACAAGATTAAAAATCAGACTAGTCTTTTTCTTATATGTTGAAGATAACTAAGCACAATCTGCTTATGAAAAAAAATGCAACTTGTATGTGAAGCAAAAATTCAGACTAAAATGCAGACAAGTTGATTAAATTTTGTTGGATTTTCATGTCATGGCAACTATAGTAGTGCTTTGCTTACCTGATGAAGAAAACTCCATGGAGAAAAAAACTCATGTCCCTTTTTTTCTTGTATGTGAAAGATAACAAGCAAAATTCAGACAATCACCTGGCAACTATAGTAGTGCTTTTGAATGAAGAAAACTCCATGGAGAAAAAAACTCATGTCCTACTTTTCTTATATGTGAAGATAACAAGCACAATCTGCTATGAAAGATAACAAGCAAAATTCAGACTAGATGCATAAAGTTAATTAGATTATGTTGGATTTTCATGTCATGGCAACTGTAGTAGTGCTTTGCTTACCTGATGAAGAAAACTCCATGGAGAAAAAAACTCATGTCCTACTTCCTGACATATTTATACTCTTGTTTGCTTATTTGATGTAAAAAGAACCCAGGGGAAAATTGTTCAAATGTAGCATCCAATTTTCATATTATTGTTTCCTTAGTTATCTTGTGACGACAAATGAAATTTACTGATGAAACTGTATATATTGATCAGATCATACAGTAGATAATATCTGCCCATAATTCATTTCTCCGTTTCTGGTCCTGCAGATCAGCAGACCTTGTGGAGGGTGTTCTGCAAGGTAGGAATGGGACAGTATTCTGCTATGGAGCTACAGGGGCTGGCAAGACCTACACCATGCTTGGGACCATGGAAAACCCCGTGTAATGGTGCTTGCAATAAATGATCTGTTCTCAAAGGTGACGCAGAGGCACTCAATTAAGTTGTCATACCTTGAGATATACAACGAGACAGTGAGGGATTTGCTGTCTGCTGGTAGCTCCGTAAACCTCAAAGAAGATAAGCAGCAGGTACATGAACTGAAATGCTTGACCATGTTGTAACTATTGAAAGTTTTGTTCAGTGAAATGCTATTCTAACAAAAAATTTTTTTTGTGTCATTTCAGGGAGCTGTTGCTGCCGGTCTTACCCAAAGAAGTGTATACTCCACAGAGGAAGTTATGGAATTACTTCAGAAAGGCAACAAGAATCGAATAACTGAACCAACTCGAGTAAATGAGACCTCATCGCGTTCTCATGCGGTATTGCAGGTAAAAACTGTACACATTTTACCTATGGGGAATCATTTCTAGAGTAATAAAACTACATATTTGACCTTTGGAAATTTACAGGTTGTTGTGGAATATAGATCCTTGGATGGGGTTAATATAGGAAAACGAATTGGAAAACTATCTCTCATTGATCTTGCTGGATCTGAAAGAGCTCTGGCAACAGATCAACGCACACTGAGGTCTATCGAAGGAGCAAACATTAACAAATCTCTTCTTGCACTAAGCAGTTGCATTAATGCCCTTGTGGAGGGTAGGAAGCACATACCATATCGCAATTCCAAGTTAACCCAGCTCCTGAAGGACTCACTCGGAGGATCCTGCAACACCATCATGATAGCCAACATCAGCCCCTCTGACCTTTCCTTTGGTGAGACACAGAACACACTTCATTGGGCTGATCGTGCCAAGGAGATAAAAATAAAGGTCTGATATTGTTAATTTGTGAATAAAAAATTGCACATTCTATAAAGTAAAACTTATGACAAAGTGAAATCATCTTATTGTTTTGCAGACCCAACCCACCGTGAATGAGGAGATTCTGGATCAAACGGATTCTGAAACTATGCTTGTATTGGATCTTCAAAAGGAAAACAGTATGCTGAGGGAGCAGCTGGCGAAGCAACAACAGAAATTACTGATTGTCGAGGCTCAGTTACTTGCTTCAAAAACCTCGCGACAACAATCTCCTGCTCCCTCGTCTCACATTTCAACTCCAGTCTCAACTCAAAGAAAGACCAGAAGATCTACCTTGGCTGGGAACTACTTCAACACATTAGACTCCAAGAGGCCTACAGTCGACAACGCGCAGGTCAGGGAGCTGCAGAGGAAAGTGAAGACGTTGGAGTCCGAGATCGAGAAGATGAAAAAGGAGCACTTATTGCAGCTAAAGCAGAAGGACGAGTTCATTCGTGGCTTAATCAACAGCAGGGCTCCTAGCAACTGTGAAGTGGCAACAAGTGATAGAAGAGTTGTCACGAGGGCGAGCCTGAAAAAGGCACAGAGAGATGCATCAGCTGCAGGTGAGCTGCAAAGCCCCAGCCACCGGTTTACATCACCAGCACCAACAGCAAAGAAGCGCACTTTCTGGGACATCGGTAGCAACAGCCCTTCAGTTATTTCTGCCAATGGAAGAAAGACTCGAAGCCATATAGCACCAGAGACACCGAAGAAAGGTTCTTCCAAGCTGCTTCAGGTAGTCATATAACCCTTCAGTTTCCGCTTCACACAATATTAATGGAAGTTTGTATTAGTTTTTATTGATGCCTCTCGTTGCATTTCAATTCCTTGCAGCCAGGATTTGCACGGCAAATATCGAGCCATCGAAACATTTAAGATGCACAGGAGACTGCTCATTAGTCGAAATCCATCCTAATGTTTATTTATAGTTTTTTCTTATTCATCTTGAGTTATTGAAACTATAAACATTTGCTCACGGGAGATGCATGAGCTGGTTTTTAAATTAACTTGAGGCACATTTCTCCTTTTCTTCTCTCTTGCTTAAGCTTATTTTTTTTCCATCTTATTACTGCCTACATTGGATAGAGATGTTCATATTAATTGGAGTTAAGTCAAAGTCCATTCTATGTTTTTTTTTTTTTTTTTTTATCCATATTGAGTTATTGGAACTGTAAACATTTGCTTACGGGAGATACATGAGCTGATTTTTAAATTAAGTTGAGGCACAATTTTCGTTTCTCTCCAGTTTAAGCTTTTTTTTCCCATCTAACTGCTACTGAAATCAGAAAGGCAGCAATAATTTTCTCTATGTGCAGTGCCCATTCTGTATCAATCTGTACACTCGTGAGCAAGATAATAGAATGAAGGAAAAGTTAAAAATAAAATTGTTTCAACTGTTCCATGTACAGGTTCCTTTTTCTCCATGTACAAGTTCAAATTTTATGTTGAGCGTATGTAGTAGCAGACCTGATAGCTTATTTAGTCATATGTTAAGAAAAGTTAATATTATGAACTTTTAAGGGCTTGCAAGCTGCTGCTTTACGATAACCATATGCTTGAACATATATCATTTACTATGATGCACCAATATTTGAAACTATATGTAACTCCCAATGTCTGCAACAAGCAATGTATTGTCCTTCCAGACATGCTACGAATTACAATCAATTCTAGCTCTGATCCTTCCAGCAACAAGGGTTATGAAGTGCTGCAATGCTGCTGCTGTTTTCCTAGTTCATGTTGAACTTCCTCCTCAACATTTGCAGTGTTGGAAGGCCCCGCTTCTTCTGCTGGCCTAGACCTAACATCCGGTTCCATTTCTCCAGAGCTCGTCGTACCACAGCAACTCTCGCTATCATCAGAGAAGCTACTGGTACCATCCTCTGAACTAGAACTATCACTTGGAATGTTGAAAACCGTAATGCTCTCATTCTGTGAGCTGTGGAACGAATGACTCCTGTATTCGCCATGGTACAGTGGCAAGGAGGAGCCTTGCTGCTCCAAGTTGGGCTCGTCTCTGCCAAGGCTGTATGATCCGTGCAACTTTTTCTCCACGCCTTCCTTGGCTTTCACCATTTCACCCAGCTGTCCCAAAGCTTCATTTGATGAGGCATCTTCAGCTGCCTTCTGCTCGAGCTGCAAGATCTTCTTTCCTATGATTCTCCTCTTGCTGTGAAGTGAGCGCTGCGTTTTCAGGAGATTGAGGTGAGGCCTAGGAGATGCTATGAAGTCCGAACAATATGGAATTGAAGGATAAGCACAGGTTCCAATGGGCATACCCTCTTCTCCAGGAACTTCTGCAATCCATTGTCTCGGAGCCTTTTCTTCCTCCAAAAGATGCAGCAAAACAAAATTGCTACAGCTTGTATTACGATTACCACGAGTAGGAAGATCAACAATAGAACATAGCTAGGTTCTCCTATCGACAGAAGTTATTCAGTCAGTAATGGCGTAATTTTGACACAAAAGCAGAAGGGGAAGCGGTTGAACTTCACCTGGATCAGCAGCCTGCACAAACTTGGCTTTGGCTTGCCTGCGGCTGCAAGTCGAAGCAATCTTTTGCCCTGGCAGCACAAGGAAGTCAGGACCACATTATGACGAAAGACAAATGTGATGCTTAAGATAAACATACTTCTTGTATAGCACTCCGTGGTGTTGCTGATCCCTGTCTCTAGAAATTTCAAGAGAGCAAGTCATTGCAGATGTAGTTGATTTGGAATATTATACTGTCAATTAACTTGAGAAGTGTAATTCCAGAACTATATATACAAGGACTTACTTGTTGCAGATAGAAGAGTTAGAACAACATTCTCATCTATGGTAAAGTAATTCAGATCACTACTCCACAGCAAATTTGATAATTCCCCTGGAAGACAATCAAAACCTCATGTGAGATTCAGTATAACTTTCAAGGAAAAGAATGGCATTGCCATTTCAAAATGACTTATATAAGCATAAAAAGGAGCAAACCAGGATACTCTCCAGTCCAGTAAATAGTTCCATTTGCTGGAGCCAACAACGTGAACAAAATGAATGATGGTTTCTTTGCCGATACATGGGTATAATCACCAGTTGTTTGGATTAATTTTCCTTCCACTATGGTCTTAGCGACATACATGGAAAATCCAGAGCAGTCAAGGACTGGACCAGCATGGATCACTGAATCATTTGCTGTTTTTTTCAAGAAACTTTCTCATGTCACCATCAGGAGAAATCGAGTAGAGGGTCCCATCTAGCGAACCAATTGACATCCAACCTGTTACATAAATTGAAAATATTACCATTACTGAATTATACAAAAAGCTGGAATAGAAAAGGACAGCATATAGCAAACTAGTGCATAGGTGTTGTAATTGATGACTTTATAGCAAACAAGAAGAATGGATAACTGACTAAATTAGTTCTTCTAAGTGAAAATAGCGGAATAGGAAATACTATTGATACAGTGAAATTCATTGAAATTTGAAAATGATTAGTTTATAAGATATTTCCTTTACCATTGGAATCAACAGTTGGCAAGTTTTTCTCATTACTGATTGGACCAATATTCTGCGTCCAAGAAATGCTTCCCGTCGAAACATCAATCCCCACCACGATAGACTTCCGTGGAAAGACGATGTATAGGCACGCACTGTTTCCTGGTGCAACTATCATCACCTTGCCGTGTGAACTCAGGTCTTGGATCCATCTGAGCCCACGGTTGTCAATGTACAGGGAATAGAGCTGGCCTTCAGTGTTTGATATCTGTAAGAACATGGTTGTTGCACAATGAGCTAGTACGACAGGAAGTGGATAAAACTATGGCAACTGTAAACCATAATAAAATGCACTGGTATCTATGGGCCTTACATAAAGTGCCCCCTCGCACTGATCAATAACAGGAGCTGAATCGAAATAGCACCCGGAGACGTTTCTCTTGCAGCCAAGACGGTAATCGAACAGATTAAGCGCAGGCCCAATGCTCCACTGGAGCTCGCCTCGGAGCGAGAAGGCGAAGAGCCCCCGGTTTCTGATGGTGAGGAAGAGAGACGAGTAGGTGCCACTGATGGCCAGGCCAATGATCTCTTCGGACGTTGTATTGTGGCTGAAGAAAACCTCCAATGCTGGCTCGGCAGTGTGCACGCTCTGTGGCGTGACCTTCATGACCTTGTCCTCTGCCACCAGATACACCTGCACAACCCACGCAGTTTGATAACACAACTGACCATCAGGTATCACGCTCATCGGCTCATGTTTTCCTCAGTATAAAAAGGAGAAGATCAGGTACCAGGATTTGCATTTCATATATATAATAACAATGTTTATGTTATCATGAACTCAGATGATGCAGAGATTCTGATTTTGCAATGATCGGTTACCTGCTCTCCCTCGAACACAGGGGTGATGCTGTCGTTGCACGTGTGGCCGAGGGGAACGGTCCAGGCGAAGGACCCGTTGGGTTCGAACCCGAGGAGGTCCTTCCCGGAGCAGGCGACGATGCGGCCATCGTGCGCGATGGAAGGGGCCGAGAGGGCACGGCGGGCAGACCCCGGCGGCGCGCGAGCTGCAAGGGAAACCGTCAGCGTACGTCCACTGTAGAAACGCAGAATCATTCAAGCCACAAGGAACTGGGAGGAGGAGCGGTGAGAGGCCGCCTTACCGTTCCCGGCGCCGCCGCCGCCGCCTGCGCCTGTGTCGAGCTTCTGAAGTGCCTGCGACTCCGAGCGTGCCGCACCGAACTGGAAGCACACAAGCAGGCACAAGGACCACATCGCTCGCGTGGCCATGGCTTATAGAGTGTACGGCACCGGAGAGGGAAGGAGGGAAGAACGGGGCAGTTGCTTAGGTCTGGTGTGGCCAATGCGGGGCCGGGGCGGTGAGTCCTGGACGGCGGAGGGCCGGAGAGAGGCGCACGCAACTGAGGGGGAGGGGGGGCGCAGGACGCCGGGGGCAGCGACCGTGGGCGGCGGAGTCAGGGGGCTGACGCCGGGTGCGGGCGGAGGCTACTGTCGGAGGTGAGGGCGGTGATCGGGCGGCGGTCGACCGGGGGTGGCTGCCGGTGCCGGGACGGTGAGCACGGCGCCGGCAGAGGCGGTTGCGCACGCAGGAACAGACCCAGCGGCGCTTGCTTTCGCGTCGCCGCCCGCGGTAACTGTGTGTTTCCGCGCCTAAGAAACTCACAGTGAAATCTGAAATGCTTTCGAGGTAACTGCTTCCGCCGACTGGGCGCTTGCTTTCGAGGGGAGGGCGACTCCCGGCTCCAGCGGCCCCAATTGCCCACAACACGCGAAGACGGCCGCCCACCCGGTGTTCTGCGGCGCCCACCCGAGGCCGAGGGAGACATATTAGATTTGCCACTTTTGCTTTCCAAATTATCCATATCAAGTCAAATGCTTGTGTGCTCGTTTCTTCCTTTTCCATGTGAGAGCTGCAAGTTCCATACCATTAAGATTGACGCTATGAAGCAATCTCATGATCTTTCAAAGGCTGATGGGTTATGCTTGCTGGATCTGGCAAAGGCTTGCACTAAATTGAATCAAGGAAGCAACATATCCCTTTCGAGCCCGTCGTCTACAGAAACATGGTTGGTCCCTGCGATCATGCGGCTTCTTCTATGTGTAGTTGTAGATGGTTTGTGTGCAGTGTGTTCGTACGTGAACATTAAGAAAACATAAAATTAATTGTTGGGCGCATTAAGAAGATGGAATTAACAAGGGATTGGAATATTCGTGTTGTGCTGTATTTTGGCTCAAGTGTCTACTATTAGCATCCAGTATTTTGAATGAACGTGATAGTTGAATGTAACTCATTTTACACGATTGTGGAATGTAACTGAATAGGAGTAACAAATAGTATGATCCATCGTGAAACCTGTAGGTTGCAGCACCGTACATTATTGGCAATTTGGAGTATTTCTGGATCTGCCCATTTACTACAATCTATATTTGAAATCTGCATACAGAACTTTAGATAGGTAGAAAGGACCCATTGTCACAATTTTCTGAGAAAATTTTTCACATCGCAATGCACAGACATGATCCTAGTTAGAGTGAAAAAATAGCTACTCCATAGAAGGTGAAGGCTCTTGTCAACTTGTGCAAGCCAATCCATTATACTGTGCATGCCCTACGGAGACATCTGATTAAAAAAAGAGAGAGAACCACCAATACTGGAAGCATTATAGATTTATATATACAGCTGCTAAAACTGAATTGCATAGGCAAAAAACCAGTACCTCAAACTTTGTTTCCAACAAGAGGAATGACATCACAACAGAGCATCATCCCCCACCACGTTGTCAGGCGACAGAGTTCTCTAACACATATAAGTAACATACAGGGGCATGATCTACCACAAACACAGGCATAATTTACTTGAGAAAATTGGAATACTCGTCTTCCAAATATTTACAACGTAGCATAGAAATAGTTCTGCGGTGAAACTAGGTTCAAAATTTAACAGCCAATCGCCTCCGCATCAATGACAGCCTTGATCTTGGGGGCCTTTCACGTTCGTCCGCACTGTCTTCACTATCTGAAATGACGACCTTCTCGATGGCAACCATGTTTTCTTTGGCGGAGGAATTATCTGAGCTGGAGTCTTTCTGTCCACCAGCGAAGCCAAGAGCCTTGGATTGACTTTTAAGGACTGTTGGTGTTGACAATGAGAGTTCATTGGGTGCCACGGGCTCACCTTTGGGGATTGGTGCTGATGATGGCAGTTCATTGAGTTTCTTGTTGCTTAAAGGATGATTGGGTGGCTTAGAATCCTTTTCACAGGCATTGTCCACTCTAGGCAGCTCAGATTTCAGTGACAGCCTCCTACGTTGTGAACACAGCTTCTTTAGACCTTGATTGCACTCTTCATTTGACACCATGTTAGTGTTTGACGGTTGCTGTTCAGTGTTAGGATTCTGTTGAACCAGTGCAGGACCTCCACTGAATTTTTTCCTTGAAACAGCATCAAAGGGTCTTTTCTGCAAACAGCTAAAGCCTGACTGTGAAGATAGATGGTTTGGGGCCACATTTTCATTTTGATCGTCATTTTTCTTTTCAGGCTTCACTGATTTCAGTGACAACTTCAGTGCTCTGACATTCCTTCGGTTTCCTTCCAGTGCTGTATAGGTACTAGCTGATGATCCACCAATTCTCATTGCTGAACTCTTCTCTAAAATGCCATCAGAAGATTGCATGGCGTGATCTTTAGCACCAGATGCATATGTTGGAAGATGACTAGGTAACATATCACTGTCATCACTAATTTTGCAAGGGGCTTCTGAGGTAACAGATAGACTCTGGCCAGGTAACTGCAGATCCTTTTCATTGCCTTGGTGGCCTTTCTTTGAAACCACTCCACTAACAGTACTGACAGGCATGTTCTCTGATGTATCATTCTGCCTGCCTGAAGCATCAGAAAAACAAGCATTAGGATAGGTGGATCCTGCCATGGATGGTAAGTGTAACCGCATCTTCCTTTGACTCCCTTCGCGAACTTTTTGAGAAGTATTTGGCAATGATCCCAGGTTATCTGTGCCCTCCATTTGTGTATTCTGTGACTAAAATTCCAGAAAGAAAAAACAAACCCTCAATAAAATATCAAGAGTTATATTATAATGTTGGAACACAAAGTTAGCAAAATGAAACTTCAATGTTAATTTACCAGGACACCAGCATCTACAGAGCCCCAACCAGTAGCACCAACAGCTGCGGGACTAGCATACTTCTCTGTCCATAACCGAGCATTTATGTCAAAAACTTGCCTGTTGTATTTGTATTCTCGACTCTGTCTCAGAAAAAGGAAACACAGTTGGATGATGAGCTGAAGTGCATTATGTATCAATATAACACTATCATACTGCAGATGTTACTGAAATGTGCTTACTATTTCAGCCATCAAGCCATCATCCGGGTTTGGTTCACTTAGCAGCAAGCCAATACTTATCAAAACAGTAGCAATATTAAGTGATGGTGTCCAGCCTCCCTGTGCAATAACATCATCATCAATGAAAGACTGCTGTGATTACGATTAAGAGTTTCTGAAATTTCAACTAAATATGAATTTCTCAGATTTCTAAGGCTATCATTGAGCATGTGCGCAATTCCTGTCGATTACCTTTGGGGGTAAATTCAGAATATCAAGGCAAATGCGTCCTCCATTGTCAATATTTGGATGATAAATGGGAGTAACAAAAGTCACATTGGGTGGTTGAAAAGGATACCTGCGTCTCAACAAAAGTTTGAGTATCAGAAATGATATATATGGGGATACAGATGAGGTTCTCTTCCTGTTTTTAGTGAGGCATAGGGGTTTGGTTTTGATGTCAAAAAAGATGCACCTCTCAGGAATTTGTATCTTCAGAATGAAAACTCCATTAGCATAAACCGTCCCCTCAGGACCCTCAATTCCTTGATTTAAAGAGTAGTAGGGATCAGCATACAAAGTTGCAGTGAAAATTCAGAGATGACTAAAAGTAAATTAAAAAAAACAGTAGAATATAAAGGACATACTGGCTTCAATACTTGACAATGATGATAAGACATTTTCATCTTCAGAAAGGTTAAGAGAAACCCCATGGGGTGGATCATCCAGTAGAAGCTTAATCTCTTTCTGCATTCTCAGATTCAGCCTTTTGGCCTGAGCCATTTCGTTGTTTACAGGAAAAATTTACCCTGGACCAAAACATTGGGATGGATTACCTTTCAGTATATTACATTACATACATGTGTACACTTATAATTAGAAGATCAGATCCGAACACAGATAACTTGAATTAGGGTTTGGGGTGCTCGGTTTCCCACAGCAGGAAGGGAATGGAGCGGGTGGGCATACCTGGTGGGATGGTCGTCGCCGGCAAAGGCCCTGCCGAAGACCTGGTGAAGGACCCGACGAAGCACCTGGCGTAGCCGCGTAGGACGTCGGCGGCGGCGCTCGCCCAGTCCCAGGAGCCTCACGGGATGACGGAAAAGAGGATGGGAGGGAGCGGGTTCTCTCCAAAAACCAAAAAAGGAGAGGAGGGAGGCGCGCGCGCGCGTTGAACTAGGGAGAGAGCCGGTTTCCTCCAGGAGAGGGAGCGGCCGCAGCGGCGGGCATATCTGATCTTTTTAAAATTAAAATATATAATATACTCTTCGGTTAGAAATTAGTAAGCGTGTATTCTATTAAAAAAAAAGAAATTAAGCGTATTTTAGTTTGTATTTATATTTAATTATCACCACTTGACTTTTGAAATCTAAAACTGATGCTATGGGATTTGTATTGAAATTTGGTCATGATTTATATTACATAAATGATGTATTTATAGATTTGAATATGAACTTTTTTTTTTTAAAAAAAAGCTGTTATATGTATGAGTAGTCTTGCGTCTTATTTTGCATCGGTTTAAAAAATTAGCAACGTATTAGACACAAACCAAACCCTCTTAGTTTAGCCAGATGTTTTTTTTTTCAAACTAGAAATTGCATATTATGCGTACATAAATTGCAACAAACTAAAGTAATTTTCGTATAAAATACATACAAGGAAAGTAAAATTTAGGAACCTAAATCTTAGCGAGTCTAATGTGTCGTGTAAATCAATATATGTAGTGAGAGCCCATTTATGATCCTTGATCTATTGGAAAGGACATTGTATGCTTTGGCTTTGTTTTTCTTGGCAAGTTATGCTTTGGTGGTTGATGATGCAAAGTCAGACTTGATATGTGTTTCGGCTGCGTAAGCATAGAGAATTTTCTATTGGTATAGATTTGTTTGTTTGGAACTTGGTCATGCACAACTCGTTATTGAAAATCCTTTGGTTTTCGTTATAAATACATACTTCCTACGCCCTAAATTATAATTCATTCAAATTTTTTGAAAAGCTAAAACATCTAAAAATTTAACCAAAATTCTATAATAAATAATAATTTAACATTTCTAATGCCGGTTTCCTTATTAGTTATTTTTATATTATATCTATTGATTTGATGTCATAAACATTCATAATTTTCTTCATAGTTGATCAAACTTAAGATGTTTGAACCTTAATATTATTAAAATGAACTATAATTTGGAATATAGGAAATAGTATTTTAACAATTTAGAAGTATTTTGCCCTTCTATTTTTTTTTCAAATATGCCCTCTAATTTCTAAACAGACCATTTTGTAGAAAGTACTAGATGCGGGAGGCAAATTATGAGAGACCCGGTCCTTCTCGATCTGAGAGACCTCCCCAGCTGCTTGCACGTGGCGGACACCAATCTTAAAGCAGGTTGTGGGATTTCTCGTTTTATCATAGCTAGTGACGCCGTTAGCACACCACAGGCGCGCCGTGAGGAGGCAGCTGCATACCTGCAGCCTTCTAGAGAGAGACATCGACAGAAAAGCCATCGGGATCGGCTCGTCGGCCCCGGGCCGTCGCGGAGCTGCTCGTCGCCGTCGGGCCGTCGCAGACCCGCCTCAACCCGCTCCCTGCCTCGCCTCACCGGCCGCGCCACGCCGCGGATGCACCTGGAAGCGGCGGCGGCTCCCCGCGCCGGCCATGGACCCGCCTGTCAACGCCGGCCGCTCCCCGTCGCGGCCCCACCTCGCCGCGCCGAGGTCGCCCTCGCCCTGCTCTCCCCTCTCTGTTCTGCGTGGACATGGGCTGCAACAAGCTCTGCCACCGTCGTCTTGCAGGTGCCCTCGCCCCAGCCCCCTCACTCTGTTATTCGTAATTGTAACCTGTGCATGGGAAACTTTCCCTTCATTTGTTTTAGTTGTTGATGATTGGTTTCAATACAGGTCTAGTCCTGAATCTGTGCTCAGCAAATTTATCCGTGGCAAAGATGGCTGTCTGAACTGGAAGCTTGTGAAATGCTGGAATCGTACGATTGGAAGGGGTTAATTTTTCTAAAACTGATTTTTACCCTGTGATTTGAAAGTGGTATTTGCTCTTGTGTTAATTTTTAAATCCGAAGTCATGGCAGCATCCTACTCTGTGCTGATGGCAGAGGCAATAGTTTTGGTTCTTGCTGCTGACATATCGAAGCGCCTCAATCTTGAACACATGAACTTCTTATCTGACAAACACACTTGGGTTCAGTTTGTTGGGCCTGCCAAAATAAATTTTAGTTTGGAAAGGATATCTATCATAGCTTTGACAGTTATTATCGATTTCTTTGGTTGCATTCTGTACTTGGACAAATTGATTTCCAAACTCGAGAAGCTTAATTTCTGCCTTTCATGCAGGTGCTGCCCATATGCAACAAGCTGCTGAGGCAAGGTGAGATGCTTTGATCTCTGCCTTGTTGTTTTCTGTACTTCGAAATTGCAGTCATGAAGCAGTATGTCATTTTTTCTCTCTGCATGGTATGTTCATGCATCTTCACGGTTTCAGGCTAGTGGCTTATGTTTGGGAACACATTTGATTTGCCTTAAGGAGGAACATGGCACAATGGTAAGTTGAATGAGTTTGGTTTTCTCCATTTTAAGCAATTAAGTTTACTATTCCTCAAGACTTAGCAATTAAGTTGAATGAGTTTGATTTCCAAACTTCGAAATTATATTCCTGTAAAATTTTAGACTTTCGAACTGTTATTGCTATTACGTTATGGACTTACATTGCATTACTAGTGAAATACTAATATTTTTAAAGAAATTTTAGACTTTCGAACTGTTTTTTACATGGTGTAAAAAAATAGGACATAACTAAATGCTGCACACTAGCTAGTTCTAGTTTGATTAAAAGTGTATACCCCTGCCTCCTCTGAAATGACCATGAAGGTGGTGATTTGCTGATTTCAGGTGGCATAGTGTTCTGAAATGGTGGGACATGAGAATCAAAATAAACGCAGGAGAGAAAAACAAGATGCTGAAGATGTCTGTCATACTGTTCTGAACATGACTGGAGGCCGAGCAGGGAATGAAAAAGGAGGAGCAAGACAGAAATGGCAAGAGCACGCTGGAGAACCACTTCAGGGCAAAGCTGAATATCAATTCTGATAGAGTCTGATGCGTGCAACATAAGTACCTAGTCCCGATTTATTGGTAAAAAGAAGGCAACCAAGATGGAGCCCTTGAGATCACTCTCAATTGTGAGAGGTACAAGTGCCTCCGTTTCTCTGAGGCGAAGAAATGAAGATGGCAGGGGCACTGAACTGGACTAATACATGCTATGTAGTCAGTGCGGTGATAAATATAGCTCTTCATCAACTTCAGTCAAAATGGAGGTACAACAACTTTCAAGATCAAAAGGAGGCTGAATCAAACTGCTGATACTCTTTGCAGACACTTAGGGACATAGATTCAACTACTCTTGTTTATGTAAACCAGTGCACATTAGCAGTTGCACTTCACTCTGTAACAATTGACTTTGTAATGGCCCTAACAGCTATATGTTGTTGAAATGAAATTGTGTTGTTTGTCAAAAAAAAAAATGATGGCTCTAAAATAGTAAAATATGAGCTGAGAGTTTGTATAAATGGTTAGCTGCTCTGCAGTGGCCTTGTTGGTGTACCAAATTTTGTCAGCGTTTCGAACTGATTGGATGCTACGAAGCTGGTGATAGATTGCACTGGAGTTATGATGTTGCATGCATTTTCCATAGAGAGTTGACGCATTACATATACATTTTAATTCCTCGCACAGGATGAGCATGCTACAGCTAAATCAATATCAACAGAGATGAAAAAGGCTACATCTTGCTGGCTCCTTTGCCTACGCCAAAAATTAATTCATTGAATATAAATGCATTCCTCACTCAGCTGACCCTGCAATTTCTCCAGTTTTCTTAGCATCAAAATCGAAATCTTCATCCTCAACATTAATTGGGAAGAACACCCTCGCTCAGATCACCGTCGCTAGGGCAAGCTTACCGGCGACAGCTTGAACCATCGGCCTTGGATCCTTGAGCATGGATGACATGAGGAAGCAGCAACTCGATTGCAAATTTTGTTAGAAGCTCCCGATCACTAGCTACTTACTCTCCTCCGTCCTTTTTGTTTGTCTCGAGAGAAACGTGTTTGTGAAAACACGGTTTCTGGAGACAAACATTTGCGACAGAGGAGTACACGGTAAGCATCCATCGCTATCAGACCCGGCGGGCGACTTCGGCACAGGCTACGACGACATGGACGTGGTGATGAAGAAGCTCCGGCAGCTCTGCGTACACGGCCGCCCGGAATCGCGTCCAATCTACCAATCGGATCGGAGATGGCTATCATGGCTTCGAGGACGGGGGCTTGGGCGTCGCGGCTGCTGCAGATGGCTTCGGATGCAAGGAACGGAGAGGTGCTGTGTACGTTGACGGTCTGTGCCTAACGATGCTGACGGCGTCCCAAACTTAGCAAACTGCCTGCTTGCTTTGAGATTTGTGCCCGCCAGGCCACGTGCAAGCAGCGGAGGGAGGTCTCTCCGGATCGAGGAAGGACTGGGTCTCTCAGGCATCTGCACTGCCGCACCCGCACCGTCAGAACCATGTGGCGGCGCGCTGGAGCCGGGCCGCTGCGCCACCACCTCGCCGCAGCCGCAGCCGCAGCCGCCGCCCGCCGCGTTAATGGATGCCCACTGCCTCGTATGACCACCGCCTCATCCTCCCCGCCTCCTGCTCTGCTCTTCCCCAGCACAATCTTGGAATCTCGTGGGGTTCCGCTTCTGTCGGGGCTCCCTTCCGGAGCCTGTCGAACCAGTCAGGCGGCGGCGGCGGCGGCGGCGCGTGCTGGAGCTGCGGTGCGACGGGCGCGTTCCTCTCCTGCGGGTCCTGCGGGAGCGTGCAGCCCGTCGACCCCGCCGTCGACTACTTCCAGATATTTGGCCTGTGAGTAGCTCCGGGAATCTCGAGCCTTTGATTTACGCTGCGGCGGCGGATTCGGCGCTCATAGTTCACTCCGAATTCTTGATCTGACGGTGAATGATGCGATGCCGTCGCGATTTAAGCTTTCTCTGTTTGCTGAGTAATGAGGACTCGCTGCAATCGTAACACTAGCATCCTAGTAACTGGAGCTGTAGTGTTTGCCCCTGCAGAATTGCAGCTTATTGATTTTTGGCGGGCCCTGTTATGCTCAGCAGTGAAAATCGTGGAAATTAGGGATGGAAGGATAAACACGCGTATTATTAGTGTTTCATTACATGGATGCTTAGAACTTTTCTCATGCGTGACTAGGATTGATCAACTAGTCGCTCTAATCCAAATATATATAATATCAACATGTTCTATAAGATGATCATTTGATAACATTCCTAAGCATGTCATTTCAAATAAAGCTATGCAGTTATTTTTTATGAAAAATTTGATAGCATTAACCTGATGCCATCAACCCACATGATTGCTTATCTATTGATCGTGTAAACACTTACCTGTCAAGGATCATGGAACCTTTTTTTTTTCAATCAGAGGGAAGTATCAGTTACCATTGGGTTTACTTACAAATGTGATGCCTCTATCTTTTGCTGTATACTCCATATGGCATTCTTGGTAGAGTGATTTGTGATGCAGCTCTTGCGAATCATCAGGAAAGTGATGTTGTTAAGTTATAGGACCTGGATAAGACAATTCTTTTTAGTTTATGTGCAATCTGTATGTATCTAAAACGAAACGAACTAAAACAGTGTTGTAAAATGCTAAACGGTGTTGTAAATGTGGAATTGGGTTATTATCTCAACATTTATAATTTACAGTCCAGTCTACTTTTACTGAGTTAACAGAGTACACACTTTTGCCTCTAGTGTGTACTTTATTGTCACACAATATCAGTTTGCCAAACTTTTTTGCAGTTAGACACAATTGTTTGTATCCTTGTGAGTTCCATGCTATTAAGTATTAATATGATCTTTTCCATATTCCTACCGTTTTAACTTATCTGGAGATTTGTTCATATACTTATGTTTGTCTACGATGTGGAATAGTTCTATGCTTATTAAAAGCTAATGAAACTTCAACATGTTTTAAGATTCTGCCATTTTGTTTCTTGTAATGTTTCTGTGCCACTGAATATATGATGCTGATTTTTTTTTTTTTTCTTGTGGGTTTCTTCAGAAAAAGAGAATACAACATAAAGGATAATAACTTGGAAGGGAAGTACAAGGACTGGCAGAAGAAGTTACATCCTGACCTAGTTCACTCGAAATCTGAGGTTTCTGTACATCTGACATTGATAGAAATACCCATATATAATGTTAGCTTCTCTAAATCACTTCTGAATGGTTGATATTTATTATTTAGAAAGAGAGGGGCTATGCTGCGGAGCAGTCAGCACTTGTGATTGATGCATACCGCACACTCAACAAACCTTTATCAAGGGCATTGTACTTGGTGAGTTTATCCAGCAATGCTTAAAGTTTCAGTGATGTGTAGTAATGAAACACATATGCTTACATCTCATTTTAATGTATTTTGAAGAAGTTAGTTGATCCTTCACCTTTGTGTACATGAAATGAAATACAGAGTAACAAGTAATCACAACTTTGTGCTGGGTGTGTTGCTTGTAGTGATGTGTCAATTACATCCACTATGAATAAACACAAGCATTATACTTGTGAAGGGCGTTAAACCCCAAGGTAGCAGGACCTCGACTACGTAGCTCATAGTCTCGATCCGTCTTCTCTGGCGAGGTTGGTTCCTCTGCCGCAGGCTTGTTGGAGAGTTGAGAGAAAGATTAGATTGGTAATTCTTGATTCTTCATTGCCCCTTACAAAATAACAGAGTCTCTCTTATATAGAGATGACTGCCTTGACCGCTGGCTGGGCCATCCTGGGCCTAACACCCATGACAATACTCATCTTTGGAAGCATCTCATCTGTATGAACTTTTTGGCAGTTGAAACTTGAGGGGATACACGTCGATGAAGAAAAGACTATCAATGATCCAGAACTTCTTATGGAGGTACTTTCATTCATTTTGGAATACATGTTGGCATGCAGTAAATATAAATATCTTCCCATTTCATATCTTTTGGTAACTGTGAACAACCATCACAACTTGGAACACACCCTCAATGTGTTAAACATCCTATGGGAAGTACGAAAATGAATGAACTCTGAAATTAGATGAATACATCAACAACACAATTGGTTTCTTTGTGTACATCTTATTCCATAAACTTGCACGAAATGAAGATGAGAATGTTCTCTATAAATCAGTAACAAATCATTTGCAGATGATGGAGATACGGGAAGCTGTTAGCGATGCCAGTGATTCTAAAACGCTGGAGAAGATCCAATCTCAGGTTCTGATCTCTGAATAAAGCTACACATGACCAGCGAGCTTGATTACATTTCAATGATTTCTGGTCTCATAGCTTTTCTGTTCCCTTTTACAGATCAAGGAAAAGCTCAAAACCTGGTCTGATTCCTTCCAGGAGGCATTTGACAAGAAGGATTTTGACCGTGCAGTGGAGGCTACACAGAGAATGAGGTATTATGAACGTGCAGTGGAAGAAACAGTGAAGAAGCTCTGATCTTCAACTACAGCTGCCAAAGGTAGGGGAGGCTTGGAAATTTTAAGTACGTTCCTTGCAGCTCCACTGCTCTCACGCTGCTACTCCTACATCGCAGCAGTGTTGTTAGTGAGGACTACAGAAGAGCATACTCCTAAGTTGTAATGCTAAACTTCCAAATGTATCCATGGCTGGTACCTGGTAGAGTAGGTCTTTTTTTTTTTTTTCTTTTTAGGAGTCATACTTCCCACAGTTCCAAATGCCATCCAGAGTTGTCCATATAAAACTACTGTAGATGAGTAGATTCATGTTAAGGCTTTGATGCCATAAATTCAGAGAGTGCAAAACTTTTTGTTTCTGGTGAATCAGATGCATGTTACGCGATGAGGTTCTCCCTGAATCGGGTCGTCAATGTTGAATGTTGAATCTACCCTTACCCCATAATTAGTATCATTGGAAGGTTGTTTTGTAAGTTTTTTACAACATTTATCCTTACCACGTTGAACAACATTTATCCTTACCACGTCGCCCTATCTCCATGTCCATTCGATTTCGCATCAATGGCCACAACCTCCCCACATTCGCTCCTTCCAGAACCATCCGTTTCCCACAGCAGGGAACGAGGTCCCTGTCTCCACAGCTAGCCCCGCTCCGTGTGCAGCCGCCGCTGTCGCCGGCCCGTCTCCCCATCCCCACCGTCCTCCTGCTCCGCAACCACCAGCCAGAGCTCCCCAATCAGCTGCGCATGTCACGGTGATGCGGCCGCCGGGGCATTTCTCAGCACCGTCCGCCCCTCATCAGGCTCCCCCGAGGTCGCGACGCCGCCGAGCCGTCGCTCCGCCCTCGCGGCCTCAGATTTGGTGTCCAGCAACAACAGGAACGCCGCCGCGGTGAAATTCTAGAGTCCCAGCCTTGCTGCCGCCCTTCCGGTGCGCGCCGCCTCCACCAACAGCAAGGTGCTTCTTCCTTCTTCCTCCTCCCTGTTCCTATCACTTCTCAGGATGGTGCTTCTGGGTTTCTAATGTGCGCCGAGGGTAGGGTTACTGCTAACGGCACCAGCTAATTAGTTAATCCTTTTTGTGCCCCTATGATGTCAGCTAATTTTGCCCCCTACTCTCTCCTCTTTTTTTTTACATCTTGCCCTTTAATGTAGCTGGTATGCCCCTAACATGACCTGCTGATGAAGCAATTGGCATGTCGTTGACAAACTACTGCCAAGATCAGACATATAAGATATGTTTGGTTTACGCAAACTACCATTCCAATATATATACCCATCTATGCTGGGAACTCATTTCCTTTATGTACTGTTTAATATGTTGTATTCACCCATGCACTAAAACAGCTGAATTCATGTTTTTTGTGCCCATTTTCAGATTTAATTAATGCATTTCAAAAGCCTCACAATCCTTGATGTGTGTTGCGTCACAATCCTTGATGTGTGTTGCGTCACCAATACTTAAGGATACTATCATACAATTGCTGTGTGTTGCGTCACCCAAATGCCAAAAAACAGCTGAATTCATGTTTTTTGTGCCCATTTTCAGATTTAATTAATGCATTTCAAAAGCCTCACAATCCTTGATGTAAACTGCCTTCATTAACAAACATTTTCTGTTTTCCCATGAATCAAATCTGCTCTTTCATTATTATTATATTTCTGTGTTTTTTTTTTTCATTCAAAGCTTGCTAGCCCACGCGACTGCGCGGGGTTTTTGGCTAGTGAATAATAATCTCGGCCTCCGGGGCAGCAGCCCAACAGGTGCGTGGAGGTCTGCCAAACGGGCCTGAATTCCTCAGCTACGGTGGGCGGCCAGTTACTGGCTCTTCCTTTCCCTTCCCCTTGGACATTGCTGACAGGCAAGCGAATCCAAGGAGTAGGCGGCTATGGCCACGGCGGCCGCGGGGTACAGCTGCTGCTCGGCGGGGCAGCGGCCCTACGCGCTGTTGCCGGGGATTCTATCGACCCGCCAGGAGTCTACTCCTCCTCCTCGTGTGTCCCTTGCCGCCGCCTCCTCGAAGTTTAGGGCGCCGGCACCACGGTGCGCTCTGTTCTAGCTCGTTTTTTCTGGCTCGTTTCGTCTCGAGGGTGTCTAAGCTCGTCTCTCTTCGCGCAGGTTGAGAGTTTCGTACCGTCCAAGGAGGTTCGTTGTCTCTGCTTCCTCCTCCGGTGACGTCAATTCGGACGCCGTACCGTCGCCAACTGTTAGCGCTCTCTCTCTCTCCTTCCTCTCTTATATCTCTATGATTGTTTCCAGATGAGTTGTCAGTGGTGAATTGGTTTGGGTTACGGATGCTCCATGTTTCTTTGGAATGATTTAGTGGAGGTGATTGGTAGATGGATTGGAGTAGGTAGCCCAAACCAGCTATGGGGAAACAGTAATTGCTTGTGCTTTTGGACCACTGTTTATTGAAATCTGATAACTGACGAGATTCAACATGTTGATGTAGGTTGCTAGCTTTTCTATATCAATTTCATTGATTCCCTATTGTCTGAATAATTGTGGTTTTCTAGCACCATATCTTCTTTGTCCATTGGCTGATATATGAACAGAAATACACAATTGTGTGTTGATTATTTGAAATTGCTAATTGTTTACTGAGACTGTACTTTGTGTACGTTTCTTCTAGGTATTTCATTGCTTGGGCTTCTTGCGGACTATAGCATTCGAAAGACTAACACATTTTGCAAAATGTAAATTTGGTAGGTTGATAGCATACATATGTAAAAAAATATGAAAAAGAAATAATGATAAGGTCTTGCATTTTGTATATAATTCAGTGGTTTGTTGCATGAAAGACAATGTAGTAAGTTTCTTGCTGATTGAGGAACAAATTAGGTTCAGAAATGACTAAAGAGTGCTCAGTTCGCTGGCAGATTGAATACTGAAGTGGCAAACAGCAGACTTGTTTGTAGGCCAGAATGTCCTAAATCTGAATGTAACTTTTGTTTGTGCGATGTTTCAGGAAGCCACTATTGATATAAAGCTTCCTAGAAGAAGCTTGCTTGTTCAATTTACATGCAATGCATGTGGTGAAAGGACTAAGCGGTTGATAAACAGAGTGGCCTATGAAAGAGGGACAATTTTTCTTCAGGTAAACTTTGTTCTGTGCCTTTATTTATGTGCAAATTGAGCACTCCAGATCTACTGCTTTGCTCATTTTGGATCACTGTATAAGACAAGCCCTCATCCGTATGATTAAGATTTAAGACAATCCCTCATTCAAACGATTGAAGTTTTCTTATGCATGCTTTGAATTTATGTTCTACTAACATACACTAAACAGTGTGCAGGGTGTCAGGTGTACCACAAGTTTGTTGACAATCTTGGTCTTGTTGTTGAATATGATCTACGGGAAGAAAACGAGGTACAAGGAGAAAATGCGGTGAACAGCAATTCTGAAGATTGATCTGTTGT
This sequence comes from Hyparrhenia diplandra, assembly GCA_015847255.1. Classification (NCBI taxonomy): domain Eukaryota; kingdom Viridiplantae; phylum Streptophyta; class Magnoliopsida; order Poales; family Poaceae; genus Hyparrhenia; species Hyparrhenia diplandra. Next base: position 149,679 of record JADLZK010012810.1, read on the forward strand.
GGGAAGCAGTGTCGGTATGCAAAACGCCCTGTAGTCTGTAGGTTTTGACAACATTGACTGTTTATATGTAAAATGGCTCGCTAAAGCTTCTGCATATACTCATCTGTATGCAACAGGGCCTATATGTACTTTACATACAGTGTGATATACATGGTTTTTATGAAGGAAACAGAGAATCATAATACCAGAGTACTCTGCAGCTCGAAAAAAAATGACCTCTTATTAATATGAAAACCATACATTTCCGGCAGGTTATTCTGGCACTAATGATACGGTACTAATACTTGATATGCACACTACTTTGGCATCATTGTTTGCCTGCATCATTGAGATTTTGATCCACCGGGTCATCTTTTTCTGTCAGCATCATCTCTTTCTCGTCCTTTTTGGTCATATCCTCCATATTTTCGCCTTGGCCATCCTTGGCATCACCCTTCTTTCCCTTGAGGAACCGAATAAGGCCCTGGAGTGCGATGTCGGTGTCGTCGTTCCTCATAAGCACTTCTGCTACCTCTGCTGGAGTCACCATCACCTCCTTGATCAGTGCTTCTATCTCAGGGTATGTGTCGTGGTCAGTGATGGAGTGGTAGTTGGCGCTCGTCGACCAGAGGCCATCCACGAAGTTGAGTAGCCCAGATAGTGTCACCTGTTTTGCAGATTGCCCAGATTAATTAAGCCACTCAAGAGAAAGTTTTGCAAGGAACCAAAAGGACATCAGGGCAGGGTTTGTTTGTTCATGAATTACCTTGTCCTCTGGAGGTGAAGGACTGGATTTTGTACCACCACCATCCTGGTGGCCTTCCTCTGCACGCTGCTGTAGATCGACGGAGCAGTCGATGTCCTCGATGACGAGGATGGAGCGGTTGGTCATCCCGATGAGCAGCCTCCGCAGCGTGGAATTCCAATTCACCTCGGTGAGCTCGAGATCGTAGACGTCGAACTTGAGGTAGTTGGCCATGGCGGCAATGAGGCTGGACTTGCCGGTCCCAGGCGGGCCGTAGAGCAGGTACCCGCGCTTCCACGCCTTGCCGATCCTCTTGTAGTACTCCTTCCTCCTGACGAACCTCTCGAGGTCGTCCATGACGGAGCGCTTCATGTCGCGGTCCATGGCGAGCGTGGTGAAGGTGGGAGGGTGGTGGAGGTCGATGGCGAACCACGACTCGCCCTCGTTCATGTAGATCTTGAGCGTCCTGTCCTGGTCCTTGATCTTCTTGGCCTCGGCGAGGATGTGCGGGAGGTAGGACGCGATGGCCTTGTCCTTGTGCCTCCTGTGGAAGCTCATCTCGAAGGAGCGCACCTCGACGCGGTAGCTGCTGCCGCCGCCTCCGCGGCCGTTGCCGTTGCCGTTGCCGGCGCCGGCGCCGTCGCGGCACACGAGGCGCCACCTGAACTCGGCGCCGTCGTGGACGTCGGCCATCTCCTCCCCTTCCTCCATGCTGAACATGAGGCTCTTGCCCTCGGCGACGCGGCTCACGCGGAGGCGCTGCATGTCGGTGTTGATCCGCGTCGCCAGGTACGTGCGCGCCGCGTCGTACAGCTGGTTGCTCGCCCACCCTTCCGTCTCCTCGATCACCACCGTGTGCTGCGACGACATGCGCGACCGCAGGTAGCCCAGCCCGGAGAAGAGGAACTCCCGCACCTCGTACGGGACCAGCTCGTTCACCACGCCGCGCACCAGCATCGCCGACGCCGCCAGCGACGCCGCCGTCGTCACCGCCTTCTTGTACGACTCGATCGCCTTGTCGTAGGTCGCCATGGCTCCGATGGCCGGCGGGTGACCGCAGTACCGTGCCTCTCGCCGATCGGAGCTCAGATCACACTCTCTGTCTCTCGCTGAACTGTTCGATCTCTTGCTCGAAATGCCTGCCTGGCGCCGGGAGGAGATATTGAGCTGGGTTTTATGGACGCCAGTTGCCAGGACTAGTCTGTCGGTTGGTTGGTTGGTTGTGTGAACTGTTAAGTGATTGATGAGTCAGTCAAGTTATTAGTACTAAAAAAAAATGTGGTTAGCCTATGCGTTGTCCACAAAAGGGATGGTAGAAAAACGGCTCTGAGAATTTTCAAGCAATTCCCATGAGTACGGACGGACATGGTTTCTTTTGGGTGGCGGCCAGCGGGCAGGGCACGAGAGCCCTCGTTGTGTGTTGGGTAGCAAAAGTGAGTAGAAAATAGAAACCGAACTGGGCAGGCCTCGCTGGCCAACTCACTTTCTGATGTTTGTATACTGTCACTTTGGAGTCCCCAGATGTTGACCTGCTGCTGCTGGGACTGGGAGTGAGTGCCAGGGCTAAGGAATCATCCACTTATGGTTATGGGAGTTGATGGTGCTCGCTTACAATTTTAATCTAGTACAGCTTTTCATTGCGATTGGTTTGTCGTTTGAAAAGTGTTTCTGCTAGCTAGAAGAAATAGAAAGCCTAGCTTTTGCTTTTTTAAAACACGCCCGCCCTAGGAATTTTAAGCAACAGATTAATTATTCCCTCCCACATCCCAATTTCCGTTGCTACCACTTTTTACACTCTACTTGCAGTAAAGTTACGATGATTATTTTGGTAAAATAAAATTCCTAGGTGGAATTTGTGTAACAAAAGATTCATTGGCCCATGCCTATCTTGGCTCGTCTAATTCGTGTGATGGAGTCCTTTGAAGTCACATGATTTACTCCTATCATCATCTAAACCATGTGATTTAAACAATCATATCATCCGAGTGAGAAAAGCACTCAACAGATCACATGATTTTGTTCCCACCTGTAAATTTATGTGATTTTAGCCACCAAACTGCACAAGTGACCAAACTTCCTCAAATCACTTAGCTTGAGTTCTAGTAGTGATCAACAAATGTGATCAGTAGTTTTCGGTTTTATTAAATTCCAGAAACTCCCTTCGGTTATTCAAAAGGCAGTAGCTAAGAGTAAATATTCCATGTTCTCTTCGATTCTTGGTGGGCAAGCTCCTGGGTTGTTTTCACTTTATTTTCAGCAAGGAGAGAGCTAGCCGCCGCCTATATATATCACTCTGTAGTTGCCTGCAAGTTTCCGTTGGAAAGTCTGTGGCTCTGCTTGCATGGTGGCAGCACTAGAGCGGCACAATGACATCATCCCACCGCCATGGATGGATGCCTTCGGCGGTACGGTACGGTACTCCCGGCCGTGTTGATCGGTGTCTTGGTGCATTTCCACGGTCTGCGTGTTGGCCGGCCTGATTCCACACGCCTGTGGCTGTACACGTTCGGTCGTTGGTGAATGGTACAGGTGACCACTGACGAAGAATGGTTGCCATCCGAGCTGGATTGTCGCTGGGGTTAGAAAAATGGGGGCCTCACTAGGACCCCACCTTAATTTGAATCGCTTTGATCGATTAGGCTATTATTATTAAGAGTACTCTATTATTAATTACTAGCCCATTCCCTCATACACACATACGAAGGCAGATGACACAAGCCAAGCTATGATGTTGTCTTCAAATAAACTAACTTTTAAAGTTGTCTTAATTCATTTTTTAGTTTAATTAGAATGTATAAAAAAAGAGTGTTAATATTTGTAACACTTAATTAACATAAGAAGATACACCGTCAGATATTATTTTATAATAGTTAATAGTGTATCTGTTTGGTATGTTAAATATTAGTGTTTTCAAATTTGTCTACAAATAAATCAAACTCTAGGAGACTAAACGATCCACTCGCTCATTTGCTTTTCTCAAAGTCCCCTCATATTTACTATCCCCATGGACTAAATTTTAGTCAATATACTAAAGCTTAGTCACCATTTAATCACCTTGTTTGGCATTTTAAGAACTATAAAAGGGACTAAAGTTATTAATATATTCTAAACTTGCTAGAAATCTGTTTATTTAGAGACAAATGAAGTGCTTAGTTAACATGTAGTTTTCCAAAACTTTCCAGCGCCACATGTTAGGCACTATGGTGCTAGATTTTCTGTACCAGTCCACTTTGTTAAAGTGGTGTACACACTATTAATCAAGCATTAACCAGAGGATTTATGGTATAGAGGCATGTGTGCCCATTTTCTCTTCGTTTTCGTCAGACCTGTAACCTAGCTTATTACTACGGTCGTCCGTGCATGATTGTGGGTAAAGACTAAAAACGGATGGTACGTTGTTGTTTATGAAAAAAAAGAGAGTCGTCAGTATATATAATAAATACAATTCAAATAATGAATGTTCTCTTGTTTTAATTACCACAGTGAACCGTGTCAGTCAGGGTAAAGAGTCCTTGTCCCATATAACGATGACTCACGTACGACTCGATGAGTCATCATCAGATCGACATCAGTGGTGTGGCAGTAGTTTGGGTGGGGGAAAACAGAAAAGTGAGGAATGCAACGGGACCGTCATATACGGTGGGATGACAATGGAGAGGAAAAGAGACAATATTATTTAGAACCTACGGAGTATTATTTATACTATAATAATCTCTCTCTTTGCTACTAGTCGTGACACTGATGGCTTTGACCACCACTTGTCCACTTCGCTGCTGCAGTTGCATTGCTGGCGGCCCCTCCTCCGTCCTTTCTTTTTTATATGTGTCGTTACCAATGTGTCACAAGTTTAACTTAATTTATAAAAATATATATAATATTTATATTTACAAATAAGTTCACTAAAAAACTAGATAAAAATCTTTCTAATAATAATTACTCCCTCCGTTTTAAATTGTAGTGCACTTAAATATAGATACATAAGAATACAAATGGATTAAAAACCTCAAAGTGAACTACAATTTAAAATGGAGGGAGTATGTGCTATAAATATTAATATTTTTTTAATATATTTAATTGAGCTTTGTTTTTAGAAATCACAGACTGTACTCCCTCCGTCCTTTGGAAGTGTCACCTTGGTTTCCGGCCGGTCATCGTGCAAAGCGGTTACGTCCTGGCTGGCCGGCTGGCTAGCTGGTGAATGACACGACATTTACAACACGAGGAGGATGCATGGATGTACACACACGCGCGAGCACCACGCACAGTACGCCTAAAGCGAGCTTAGGATATGATACGACTCCTGCCGGCCCGGTGGCCTCCACGTACGTCCGCGCTTGCTTATTGATTTCCGGAAGCCAATAGGCGCAGCCACGTACTACACCAGTGGGTTCTACTTCTGTGTTGGCTACCACCTGCAAAGGCAAACCTTCTTTGTGCCGAGTTTTACTAGTCAAATATATACTCCATATTATAAAGTAATAAGTGCGCTGCATAATAAATTACGTAATATATATTTTATTTTTTTTTGGGGACGAACTACGGACATGAGATTATTGTGTCTATTTTAAAGATTGAAAAATAGAGCTCAAGTAGTAATCGCATCGTTTTCCCATGGAAGGCTAGCAGCATGTGTCGCAAAAAGAGTAGTGGAGAAAATGTGATGACGATGGTGCCTCGTGGGCGGCTATACTACCTAAAACGAACACACCTTCTACTTTATTTAAGTAGCCACCTAGCAATCAC
>JADLZK010012811.1:0-79473 GCA_015847255.1 Hyparrhenia diplandra
CGTAAACTATGTTTTCAAAATTTGTCATACGCCAAGAATTGTACAAAATAACAAATAAGCATAATTATATGCCAAGTCGTTTGACTTTTTTACAAGTTTGACCATTCGTCTTATTCAAAAACGTAAATATTGTCAAATTTAAATTCTTTAGAACTTATACTAATAAAGAAAGTCATGGCAAAAAAAGTGATATTTTGCACAAATTTTTGAATAAGGCGAGTGGTGGCTGTTTCTTTATAATTTGGGATGGATGGAGTACCAAACAAGTAGTGGCTTCATCGGTGTTCAGTGAAGTAATGTCTTCAGGATTTGAGCCACTATGAGTATGGACCCATGCCTCAGTAGCACTCACTTCTGTTCCTAGTTTCGGCTCCTGGTGCAGCCATGGCGCGCGGACACCGAGCGCGGGCGCCCCGACGCGCGAACTCCCGGCCGGCGCGGACTCCCGGCCGCCGCTGCTGCTCCATGCGGGCGCGGGTGCGGGCGCTTGGCCCTGCCGCTCACGGTCCCGGCGAGCAGGCGCACGGGAGCCCCTGAGCCCCGTCGCTGCTGCGCCCGAGCGCGTGGCCCAAGGCAAGTGGGCCTGGCAAAAGGCGCGGGTGTGCCAGGCACCAACGCCGGTCGGTCACTCCCCTCCCTCTCGCTGTGCTGTCTGGAGAAGAGATAGGATAGAGACTAGAGAGAGAAAAAGGGAGGTGGTGTGAATGGGAGGAACGGGAGAAAAGTCATGGTCAGACTGAAGCTCTGTTCGGGTCCATGCATGCTGCAGTATTAGTGCTCCTCGCGAGCTTCGAGGACCATGCATGTGCTGACCAGGACCGAGAGCACGCTGTGCCATGCGAAAAGAGAATCCCCTACAGTGAAGTCATCATCTCTTGAGATGAGGACGGCCGGTGCATGGGGGTTGGGGGATGGCCGCTGCCATAGTGGCCTGAAGCTGTTGGACCACTGGTTCAGCTATGTGCTTGTCTCGGGAATAAATGCAAGCTGAACTAAGCCGGATTAAATGCATGCTAACCCGAGCGCTAATAATAGCCCGAAGCTATTTATATTAGCGAGCCTACGACCAGAAGCCCGTCAGTCCGACAAAATAAATGACAGTGACCCGAAGTTCACTGCACATATAACCAATGCGGCCTGAAGTCGCACGTATATAATATGGCTCAAAGACCATATTAATAGTGGCCTGAAGCCTACTATATCATCTATATTATTGCACTTTATTTATTTACTGCAGTTTACTTCATCGCATTTAAATTTCTGCAATTTTTGATTATTGCAGTTTATATATTATTTACCGCAATTATATTCCTTGGTCGCAAAGTAATTCTAAAGATTACTAACGCCATGACTGATTATGCAAAGAAGATGCTTTGCTTTGATCCATGAGCATCGCGCCATGAACCAAAGTGGCCTGAAGCCACTGCGCGACTAAGAAGGCCTGAAGCCTCGTAAAGTCATGGCATAAATCCTGGTTTAAGCACCAAGGATAATGCATATACGGTCGGAAGCCGTTAACGGTGACCTGAAGTTCACCACGTCATGCCACTACGCGGCCTGAAGCCCGTAGAAACCATTGAGGCTTGAAGACCTTGCCTGGCATGATTATTTATTGCAACTTTATATTACTATGCATTACTTTATTTAATTGTTGCAATTTACTTTCTTGCATTTATTTAAATCATGCAGATTTATTTTATGCAAGATTATATTTCTTATGAACCACATATAATCCTGAAGATTATATGAGTGAGACATCTGGGGAATACAGTCCTGAAGACTATATATGATTGTAATCCTGAAGATTACATACAGTCGTAATCCTGAAGATTACGTATAGCCGACATTCACTAACCCTGCACAATGATGGTGCAGGCATGTCGGACATTGCAAAAAAGGAATTTGATGAGCTCGCTGTTGACGGCAGCAACTACCTTACCTGGGCCATTGACGTCGAGATCAAACTCGATAGCATGAGCCTCCATCATACCATTGCTCAGCCTGAAGCTGGCAAGGATGAACGGACGACACCTGACAAAGCAGAGGCGTTGCACTTCTTGCAACACCATTTACACCCAGACCTGAAGTTTGAGTATATGAATGAGGATGATCCATCGATTTTATGGCAGTCCCTGAAGGACCGCTTTAGCCAACAAAAGTCGATTGTGCTCTCCAAAGCACAACAAGACTGGATCGTCTTACGCTTCCAAGACTATATGTCTGTGGTAGCATACAACTCTGCATTACACAGGATTGTGTCTAGATTGCATCTATGTGGCCAGAAGATCACTGACGCGGATATGATCGAGAAAACCATTTCTACCCTCCGACCCAGCAACACAGTACTATATCAGGAATGCATGAACTCAAAGTACTCGAAGTACTATGAGCTGATAACAGAACTATTGATTGCGGAGCAAATGTAATGAGGTTCTCATGAACGATCATTCCCGCACGACCTGCTAGTTTCATGGTTGTGCCTGAAGCACATGCCAACATTGTTGAGATTTCTCGCAACCGCAAAGGAGGTCGTGAAAAGGGTCAATGGAAGGGGAAACAAGGCACCATGTTTAAAGGAAAGCCCAAGGGTAAAGATGAACCCAAGAAGGTCATAGGTGAAACGTCTAAGCAGCAAGATCACTGCTATAGATGTGGAGGCACTGAACATTGGTCCCGCAATTGTCGTGCCCCGAAACACCTAGTTGAGCTCTACCAAAGTCCTTCCGGAAGCAAGGACAAGAAGACTAAACATAATCCTCACTTCACCACTGAGCCTGAAGCTTAGGAATGTGACAACATGCTTGTCGACACAAATAAAACGGTGAAGACGTCCAAATGGACGGATGTGAGGATGACATCGATCATGACTTTGATATCCCCAAGATATCAGTCATAATGCAATGTCTGAATATACCACTAGAATTTGACCATTCATGCTCCAGAAGAGCATGTGGAACATGTTGAATGGTCATGCATGCTCCTGAAGAGCCTTTGTGATATTTTCTACAAGTTATGAATGTTGGTTTTTACACTATATTCTAAAATCCCCAAAGTCTCAGGCCAACTGCATACCCCTTTTATAGCTAAGCCTAGTAAAACTGGTCTGCCGAGATTGTAGGTCTGCTATAACAGTCTAAAATAGGTTTGGCCCGATGCAAGCTTCTTATTTTCGAATTGGAATTGTTTTTTTTGGGGCCGATGTAGGCCCATGGTCATCTGCCACGCGCCAGCAGAATTTCGACGACAAAAGTCGCAGGAAGGCACTGCCAGTGGCCATGCGTCTTTTGCTTATATGGCCTCAAAAAGTGCTATAGTACCCGTCACAACGAATCACTTGACACATGAATGAAGAATTAAATGTAGGTTAAAATAACTAATTTTCACAATTTGACAGAAAAGGACAAGACAAAATCTTTTGAGCCTCGTTAGTCCATGATACAATAATAATTACCAAATACAAATGAAAAGTGTTATATTAGCCGAACCCAAAAATATTTTAGCAACTAAACACCCCTTACCCCTATATGAAAAAATGAAAGGTGCAGCAGCACTTACCATCTTTGCGGCAACCGGCATGCAGTGACAATGCAGAAATAATATCTTGATACCTCAACAATGCGCTTGGCATGCTCAAGAGTACGCCGGGGCGGGCTCAAAAGTGGGCTTGTCAGTGACATTCTCTATAGGAAAAAGTCCAAATTACTACCTCCATCTATTCACTAGGTCCGGATTACCCCTTAAAGTTACAAAAGGTTTACTTAATCCCCTCCTTTTGCTAAACCGGTTCATATTTCAACTTTGAGGCAACTTTGGCTGGTTTTTTTTTTTTTACTACGTTGACACCTTAGTACATGACATGGCAAGTATACATGTTTTGGTTCAGAATATCCCCTATGAGGACACATCATTGCATACAGGAGGACAGGTAAGATCGCCGGCTGCTATCTAGCACATAAAATCATATATATACACGCATAGTCTTAAAACCCTAGCAGAAAATTCAATTAATTTTGTCAAATTTACACAACAACAAGGCGTTGATACACACATGCACCTTTTGGTTTGTCCACACCAAAATCCTTTCACTTCCAGATCATTCGCTTGATTAATTTGACTTCACACAAATGCAAAAATCAAAGACATACGACGGCGGCGGCCGCTAGCAGTGTGCTAAACGAAGGGACCAATACGATGGGTTATTAATGTGAACCAACACCTACGTACCTGCAACATAATGAAGCTGAGGTGTCAACTAAAGTAAAAAAACGGCCAAGTCAGCAAGTTCGGTTTTGCATATGCGTGAAAGGTGAAATCTGAACCCGTTTAGCAAAAGGAGGGGGTTAAATAAACCTTTTGTTACTTTAGGAGGTCATCCGGACCTATTGTATTCATGGAGATAGTAATTTGGACTTTTTTCTTCTCTATAATAGCGAACATTATGTTTTTCTTACACGCCATTAACTTGAGAAAATGAATAGCATCTTCCATGTCATTAATTAGGCCAAATATATGCCCTAGAAAACATGAAGCAAATGACAGACAAATAATTAGTTATTGATGGTAACGATGAAGGATATAATTTATCTCAATGGGTTGTTTCTTCTAATTCATTTCGTCCAAAGAGTTTATTGACAGCCTCCTCACGGACCTTGGAAGCCTTCTGGAATTTGAGTGTGTTACGACAAGTGGCAACTTGAACCTAAGAGAAGTGGAGAGAAAATGAAGCATGTATTAATTAAGTGTGGGCTTTGGGGTCTATTTAGATGGACAAATTCTAGAATTTTGAAAATTTCGGATGATAGATGAAAAATTTCAGACCCGACCGGTAAATGGGAAATTTTGGATTTTCCGGACCGGCATTTTTTTCACAGCTATCCAACAATGAGCTTGGCACGCTCTGAAGAGTACGCTCAGGGGCGGGCTCAAAAGTGGGCTTGTCTGTGACATTCTCTATAATAGCGAACATTATGTTTTTCTTACACGCCATTAACTTGAGAAAATGAATAGAATCTTCCATGTCATTAATTAGGCCAAATATATGCCATAGAAAACATGAAGCAAATGACAGACAAATAATTAGTTATTGACGGTAACGATGAAGGTATATATTTTATCTCAATGGGTTGTTTCTTCTAATTCATTTCGTCCAAATAGTTTATTGACAGCCTCCTCACAGACCTTGGAAGCCTTCTGGAATTTGAGTGTGTTACGGCAATGGCAACTTGAACCTAAGAGAAGTGGAGAGAAAATGAAGCATGTATTAATTAAGTGTGGGCTTTGGGGTCTATTTATATGGACAAATTCTAGAATTTTGAAAATTTCGGATGATAGATGAAAAATTTCAGACCCGACTGGTAAACGGGAAATTTCGGAATTTCCAGACCTACATTTTTTTACAGCTATCCAACAATGCGCTTGGCACGCTCTGAAGAGTATGCTCGGGGGCGGGCTCAAAAGTGGGCTTGTCAGTGACATTCTCTATAATAGCAAACATTATGTTTACTTACATGCCATTAACTTGAGAAAATGAATATATGCGATAGAAAACATGAAGCAAATGACAGATAAATAATTAGTTATTGATGGTAACGATGAAGGATATATTTTATCTCAATGGGATTGGTTCTTCTAATTCATTTCGTCCAAATAGTCTCCTCACAGACCTTGGAAGCCTTCTGGAATTTGACTTCTTATGTTATACATTTTTCTTGAAGTTCCACAGGTCAGTTAGGTGGACTTATAAAATGATAGCGCCCATGATGTTTCATTATAATAGTACACTGCATATCCTACTCCGATGTATTAATACATGGCCTTGGGTTCCAAGAGGTGGTTTGCATATCCTTTTGTCTCATACACATAGTTTAATACTTTCACACTACCAGGCTACTAATACAAACGTACATAGCCGATTGATTTTAGCTGTTTCGTAGTTTCTGTGAGAGAGAATAGCTAGGCTAAAACAATTCAAAACAAGATGAAACAAAAACAAGCGAACATGTTGGCCATTTTCCGTGATACATACACAGTGTAATAATTTCACACTACCAAGCTACTAACACAAGGAAATTGAAGCAACGTACATATACATTTCATAAAATCGACTGAACAATTATGAGAACACAATTTGGGTTGGCTAAGATGACCCCACATGTTTGCTTGCTTCATCTACTATGGGTCCCTCCAAGCATGAGCCTCCATAGGCTAGTGACTTCACCTTCTTAAGCTCCACCACCACATCTCCCATTGTGGGTCTCTTATCAGCGTCACCATTTAGACACTCAACTGCAAGTGTGCCAAGCATGTCTAGGCACTTTTTAAGAATAAGATCTTCAGATAAGATATCTGGATCATACATACTCCATCTCTGATCTTGGTCCTTCCAGGACTTCTCAAAATCGATTGGTAGGCTGCGGTTCTCACCATACCTAGATGTCTTCCTCGTAATTAGCTCTAACAGCACCACGCCAAAGCTGTAGACATCGCTCTTCACAGTGAATCGCCCAGTCTTGTAATACACTGGGTCTGCATAGTTCCCATCTGTAGCCACGTCCTGAACATACTTTTTGACAGATAGGAGCTTTGACGAACCAAAGTCAGAGACCTTAGCTTGGAAGTTTTCATCAAGGAGGATGTTGGCTGGTTTGATGTCACCGTGCACGTGGTTGTATTCACCATGGGTGTGAATGTGGGAGAGAGCTTGTGCAGAGCCAATGGCAATATCAAGGCGCTGAAGCAGCGAGATGTAGCAGTGATTGTCGGCGACATGAAGCTTGTCATGGAGGCTTCCATTGCTGACGTACTCGAAGACCAGTATGGGGATATCCGTTTCCAGACAGCACCCAATGAGACGGACGACGTTTGGATGCTTAATCTGGAATTGGAAGCTGATCTCCTTCACAAACCCATCCTTCCAGGCCTCTTCCTGTTCATGCTGTGGTGCGTCACATCGCAGTTGGTTTTGCCGGAGGCGTGCCAGCTTTTTTGTCACAGTGCATTTAACTGCAACATGTTGGGTTTGTGCACCGTCTTGCATGGTGCCCATGTAGACGTCACCGAAGAACCCTCCTCCAACACGTTTGCTATAACTCTTTGTTATCACCTTCAGCTCTGCTTTGGTGAAAATGTTGATGCCAACACTCTTCAGAATGTCACCACCATTTTTGTTGAAAAGCATCCTTTGCTTTCGTGTCTGAAGGACAATAATGGCGAAACATGCCAGAATGATAGCAGGCACAGTTGCTGCAAAAGTAAGATACAAGTTTAGCTTTTCAATTAAAGAAAAACTAAAATGATATGTGTGTATGATATTATTCGTGCAGTATTAACTTGTTGATCACATTGAAATATGCCAGAAGTAAGATACAAATTTTTGTATTCATCAGACAGTATTTTACTTGTTGATCACATTGAATAATATCATTTTTTTCATCTGTTGTGTATGCTTCACATTGGCAACAGAATGTTAAGCTTATTAATTATGCTAAAGTAAAATTTATATCCACACATATATTTAATATGAATGTTGAGAATATTGGACCTAGCTAATAATTTCTTAAAAGATATTTACATTGAAAACTTTATCCTTAAATATGGATCACAAATTGAAGAGCTTCTAGATATTTCAACTATAGTTTTAAAAATATTTCCATACCAAACGTTTAAAAGGGGTTAGCTAACATGAAGTTCATCAATAACTACTAAACGCTTATTCATACTTCTTGTTGTATACATAAAAGTTGTGGCAAAAAAAATATAGTTGCCGACGCTTCTATTGTTCTGTTGATTTTAATAGACTATACACCATGTTGCAAAAAATATAAAATCCAAAATGTACTATTATTTTTTTTCTATAAGAACCATTACAAGAGAACGCATCATGTAATAATTCACAGTGGTGCATTTTATTAATGAAACTCACCTACGGCGGCTATAGCATATGGCGGAACGACGTATTCATCGCATCCTCTGTCACTTTTGCCATCTCCTTTACGGTTAAAATTGCATTGGCATATAAAACCACCATCCGTATCCTTGCACGTGCTGTCCTTGCCACAAGGATTATTGTTACTCATACACTCGTTGATATCTGTGCAGCAAGATGCAATACTCGTTCACATAAATAGCTCAAGGAACTTTTTGTCGAACAAAATAAATATCTCAACCGACAATACATAGTACGTCACATTAGAAACACATAAATGCATTAGCGGTCCTTAAGCTTGGGGTGTCAACATCTCTTCAACATCGACCAACTATGTCTCCCTCGCTACGTCATCGCCACCCTGTGCCCTAATCCTAGCCACTACCTTCAGCAATGACGCTGCCTGCGATCACGCCGCCGGCAACCCCCGCCGTCACACCTATTACAGCTTGCTTCTGTTGAGAACAACAGAAAAAGGTACTTCTATTTGGTATCTAGTCTGTTGAATGAGGATAGGCATCGTATAAATTGTTTTGCATTAATAATGCAGTGTCACATTCATAATGATCTTAGTGTCGCTTTCTTAGGACAGGGATATAAAGACAATAAATTTCAAGATGGAAAGCTGTCCACAGGATTGTTAGAAATTTGTTATTTTTATATCTAACAAACGAAGTCAGGTTTGGAAAAGATATTGTAGAGGGTTGTGTATCATCATATCATCTACTTGTGTGTGTGTGTTTTTTTGTGTGAAATTAGACGACTTGTTATGTGGTTTGTACAGGTTTTCACAAGATTGTAGTTTGCACAGCATATATGTTGCTAAAACTAGGGAATGTATCTAGTGCAAACTACAACCTACATGAAAACCAGTGTAAACCATGGTAAAAATGTCGTCAAAATTCACCAAAAAATCACAGATGTAGATGATATAATGAAACACAACTTGCTAAGATATCTTGTCCAAACTCAACTTCATTTATGAGATTTAAAAATAATAAATTTCAAGCTAGAAAGCGCTATGCACATGATTTGTTAGACATTTGTTATTTTATATCTCACAAACGAAGTCAGGCTTGGAAACGATTGGTTCACCAAGAATATTGGGAGAAGCAGTCATAGACAATGCTATGATGATTTTTTTCTGTCCTTTTCTATCTAAATGTTAAGTTCATTAGCTTAAAACTTATAAAAACATGGTTGTGTGCAGCGCTAAGGCTGGAGACGAATTCATTTCAAAAAAAAAAAAAAAAAAAAAAAAACTATACTGCAAAAGTAAAATCATTAAATAGAAGAGATAGATAAATTCCACTAACTTGTGCATCCACCATGGACGTAGGGATTGCCTGTGTATCCGGTTGTGCAATTGCAAAGATACCCATCCCTGTTTGAGGGGTTGACGCAGATGCTGTTGTTACTGACACAGGCAGGACCTTTCAAGGTTCCTGACTCATTGACACAAGATCCGTTGTTCCTGATGGTCCAGTCAAGCACGAGCGGCACAGATTTATTATTAAACCGGTTCAGGAAGCTATTGTTTCCTTGACCATAAAGATCTTGTCGTCTGAACTTGTACCTGATGAGAATATTATTGTACAGTCAGACAAACTGCATCATATTTATGGCCTTCTGTGTAGCCAAGCTCCATCATATATATTTTTGGGTATACATACTTCCTCCATACTGAAACATATAAGGGATTCTATATATGTTTGTCTTAAGTCAAACTTTTAAATTTTGAAAAAAATTATGGAAAAGAGTGTAATAATATTTGCAATATAAAATAAGAATCACCGTAACCATTATGAAATGAAACATAATTTACTAATTCACTTCTTCGATGCATCACCGTATCCAACTTTTTAGAGGCATGGTTCTATTTTGTGTTTCAATTAAACAGCATGGTTAAAATTTGAAAAGTTGGATCTATATTTCAGCAGGAGCGAGTTGTACATACCAGCCTTTCTTGGCGATGAAGGCATAGCTGCAGGGGCTGTAGTAATAGGTACTATCACGGCCGGTTGTGCCATTAGGCCAGTAAACTCTCGTGGTGTCAAGATTATCAACAATGCCTGCCTTGCAACATCCCAGCCCCACGCAGTCATCGTCATCCTTGGCTGCCTCATCCACGCTCGCGCAGTAGCTGATACAGCCGGTGTTGTACTTCAAGTGATTTATATCTTTATTTCCCAGGAGTGCTTCCGTGTCGCACCCAATGGCAACAAATTCGTTGCTTCTCGATGAGATCACGTACGCTTGCTTGAAGTCGAAGAACACATACCAGTAATTAAAGGTAGTGCTGGAGTCGTAGCACTTGAACGCAAGCAAAGACTGGACAACAATCTGGCCATCCTCCAGCGAGATGCTTATGACCTCGACGTTGCCAAAAATGAATGGTTTAGGAGGGTCCAAGGTGTAATTGCATGTGATAGTGAAGTTGCCCGAACCCATGGCTGAGTCCTTGCTGATGCTAAATGGGTATGGGATCTGTACGTTGCCGCACATGGAAGTGTCTCCTTTGGAGCCTGGGCGTGGCTGTGAAACTGTTGGAGACGGCAGCACGACAGAGGCAGCAGCGCCTGCAGCGAGATGGGAGCAAACTAAGGCTGTGGGAGCTAGGACTTGGACAATCCACAGCATGTCCAGCATAGCTGCCGGTAGGTGTTTCATGCTAGTTTGTGTGTTGTGGAGCAGCAACGGACGTGTTGTTACTTGTATATATACACACACGCACATTTGAAATATTCGCAAAACAAATAAAAAAACAGTGTTTGCATATTTAAAATATTCGCAAAATATATGTCTGTATCATCAACTTGCTACCGAGCTTTCATATATAGCTTTTTATTTTATTTTTGTCCCACGAAAAGATGCTACCTTAAGGGATCATGCGTACAATAGTTGTAGCTTTCTGAAAATAAGATATGCCTTAAGGGATCATGCGTAGAGTAGTTGTAGCTTTCGTCCTGAAGCATATCTTATTTGGTATAGTACAAGATAAAGAAACATGAACACACAACAAATTTGGTATAGTACAAGATAAAGTCAGGGCAAGAATCATGAAAGCTAAGCGAATCTTCTGTGATTACCCTACTTAATGTGCTCCCACTCAAAATAGTGGCACCACTACTGAGATAATTAGTGTTTCGTCTGAAAGCTACTGTGAAAAGCAAAGATGCATGTGTCTTTATTAATTTATAATAATCGAAAGTGGCACGCTTTCACCCAGTCATAAAGGTCATGATCGATTAAAGGCCCCAAAACCCACCACGAAATGTATAATCAGAATCATTAAAATTATTGAAAGTTAGCCTTTAGTTTGTTATATATCATCTATTGATCGATGAGATATGCACAGAGACACGTCAAAACACAATTATTGATGGAATCAAAAAGAATGAATTGGGGCCGAAAAAATGTAATAAGTTTGGTGAAATACAAGATAAAGTTAGGGCAAGAATCATGAAAGGTAAGCGAATCTTCTGTGATCACCCTACTTAATTTGCTCCCACTCAAAATAGTGGCACCACACTACTGGAATAATTAGTGTTTCTTGTCTGAGTGCTACCGGGGAAAAGCAAAGGTTCATGGGTCATTATTAATATAATAATCGAAACTGGCACACCTTCTCCACAATTCCGACTATTCATTTTTGTGGTGGCGTTTTGGGCCAGTTTTCGATCATGATCTTTATCAATGGACACATGTGATTAAAGTGTCACTATGCCAGCATGACTACACTACTGTCATGAACATGATTTGTACAGTCAAGCGTTTGGTTTCGGTGATCAAACTCAAGACATCAATACTTGCATGCGCGAGCCTCTCGTACCACTACAACACGTACGGATATTTGTGACAATATATTTTTTTTGGCAAAGGGAAATTTTATTACTTTCAAGCAATTACATCGAGGTGATACAATGTCTTGAAAACTAGTGGATTCCCGCGTTGCGTTGCCGGGTATAAAGGAGAATTATATGAGTTACAATATTACTATCACCTTCATATTCTTTTTTTTCTTCTTTTTTTTTTTTTTTTTTTTTTTTTTTTTTTTTTTTTTTTTTTTTTTTTTTTTCTCTATGCCATTGGGTCCCACTTATAATTTTATCAAAATATATCCATGTGAAATCTTGTTTTAAAGAATTTATTAAAATGAATTTAATGGTGTGATCAGAATTTGATTTATTTTTTGGTTCATGAGTTATAACCTTTTTATGCCCATAGACATGTGGGCCATGTTGATGGCGCGGCGCAAGGAGGGTTAGTGGGCTGGTGAGGTGGCATGCGAGTGGGGTGTTAGTGGGATGGTGAGGTGGCGTGCTTGCATGTCGAGAGAATTAGCTAGTGGGGGTTACAAACATAAGATACTAGGTGAATACCCCGCGCGTTGCCGCGGGATGTCAGAGTTTATAGAAAAAACTTTGCATAGAATAGGAAGTATATGCATCCCGCGGCATCATGAAAAACTTTTCTATATCCTCCACGTTCTATGCTCCAAAGCCGTCTAAGCAGCATCGAGCATATCTATCACAACTCGCGTTTTCACTGGTAGGAAGCACCCCAACTATCTGAAGGAAGTGAAACTCCCATTCAGATGCCCCTTGCAAGCTGTAGCAACAGTCTCCTCGCCTCCATGGCTTCATGGGTATGGACTCGTCCAATTATAGAGGATAATAAAGCAAGTGGAGAATAAAATGTGGTGATATTTATTGTCGTGGGTAGAGGGTTAGTGGGTTTGAATGTTATGTGCATGCTCTTCTTAAACATGAAATCTGTTCTTCATAATTTTGTAGTGTAATGACATCTGCATGCAAATAAACGTTGTGTTGTAGTTGATGATATTATTGTACATCACATCTTCATGAGCAATTACTCGATTTTTTTCAATGTGCACTATACATTCTTGTTCAGCAAACATGAAAAAGAGAACAAAGTGGAGTGATGGATTATTGTGAAGAATCAGAATCATATATGCTTCCACGTCTCCACTGGCTGTAAAGTAGGGCCCACTTGATATATATTAAGAAAATAGAAAGCAGAATAAATATTAATACAAAAAGAAAAGGAATCGGGTTCTTCCAAATCTCATCGCCTTGGCTTGCTACAGTACAGTGTCCGGCCGTCCCTCCGCGTCTTGCAAACCACCGCGGCGCTGCGGATCTCGCTGTCTCCTCACCGCTCTTGGCCGACCCTTGCCGCCGAAGAATCAGATCACAAAGGGGCTTTGGCGGTGGAGCATAAAATCGGAGCAGGTTGTCGTCCCCTCCCTCGCCCACAATGGTGCTACTGCTGGGCGTCAAGTCGGAGGTGGGCAGCGGAGCGCCTCGGGCATGGCGTGGCCGCGGTCACCGGTCCTGTCGACACCCGCACAAAAGCATGGCCCAACTCTAGTCTCCAGCAAGGTAAATTTCCCAATCCACATTCCAATCTACGTCTCGACGCACAAAAGCACGGAATCGTCGGTCAGCCTGTCTACTTCGATATGAGAAACTGTGCCTCGGCCAAGCCTGCTACGCTGGGTTGGGTAACACTGCCAGCTTTCGTTGCCTTAAGAAAGCTTGCCCGGGGATGCTGTATAAATATTAGAGTCTGCCGACCGCTCGGTTGCTTGGCGGCGGCAGTTTCTCGTGCATCAATCTTGCAGGAGGTGAAGAGCAACGGACGCATGGATGCATGAAGGCAGGTGACCGCTCGGTTGCTTGGCGGCAGTTTCTCATGCATCAATCGTGCAGGAGGTGAAGAGCAACGGACGCATGAAGGCAGGTGGATAGAAGTGATCGACTTGTGGGACCCACGGATGATGTGGCTTCACCAGAAGCCAGAGAACTCCTTAGTGGGTCTTACAAACATAGGTGTAGTAGATACCAACGGGTCCCACTTATAATTTTATCAAAATATATCCATGTGAGATTTTGTTTTAAAGGATTTATTAAAATGAATTTAATGGTGTAATCAGAATTTGATTTGTTTTTTTGGTTCATGAGTTATAACATTTTTTATACCCATAGACATGTGGGGCATGTTGATGACGTGGCGCAAGGAAGGGTTAGTGGGCTGGTGAGGTGGCATGCTAGTGGGGTGTTAGTGGGATGGTGAGGTGGTGTGCTTGCGTGTCGAGAGAATTAGCTAGTGGGCGGATTAGATCTATGCATGTGTTATTTAGATTAGGTTTATTTTCATGTGTTACATGTTTATTATATATATCTTGATGGTGTCATTGGTCCGAGAATACATGCTTGTTCAAAATATATCCATGTGAGATCTTGTTTTAAAGGATTTATTAAAATGAATTTAATGGTGTAATCGGAATTTGATTTATTTATTTGGTTCATGAGTTATAACATTTGTATGCCCATACACATGTGGGGCATGTTGATGACATGGCGCAAGGAAGGGTTAGTGGGTTGGTGAGGTGGCATGCTAGTGGGGTGTTGGTGGGATGGTGAGGTGGCGTGCTTTGCGTGTCGAGAGAATTAGCTAGTGGGTGAATGAGATCTATGCATGCGTTGTTTAGATTACATTTATTTTCATGAGTTGCCTGTTTATTATTTATATCTTGATGGTGTCATTGGTCTAAGAATACATGCTTTACAATACATGATGTTTATGATCAATTTTCACTTGTTCAAACATGTCTCATTATGTTCACTAGTGGATTCCCGTGCGTTTGCGGGTATGAAGGAGAATTATATGAGTTACAATATTACTATCACCTTCCATTTTTTTTTTCTTTTCTTCTTTTTTTTATTTTTTTTTTTTTTTTTTTTTTTCTCTATACCAATGGGCCCCACTTATAATTTTATCAAAATATATCCATGTGAAATCTTGGTTTAAAGGATTTATTACAATAAATTTAATGGTGTAATCAGAATTTGATTTATTTTTTGGTTTCATGAGTTATAACATTTTTATGCCCATAGACATGTGGGGCATGTTGATGACACGGCACAAGGAAGAGTTAGTGGGCTGGTGAGGTGGCATGCTAGTGGGTGTTAGTGTGGATGGTGAGGTGACATGCTTGCATGTCAAGAGAATTAACTAGTGGGGGTTGCAAACATAAGATATACCAACGGGTCCCACTTATAATTTTATCAAAATATATCCATGTGAGATCTAGTTTCAAAGCATTTATTAAAATGAATTTAATAGTGTAATTAGAATTTGATTTTTTTTCATGAATTATAACCTTTTTTTATGCCCATAGACATGTGGGCATGTTGATGACGTGGCGCAAGGAAGGGTTAGCGGGCTAGTGAGATGGAATGCTAGTGGGGTGTTAGTGGGATGGTGAGGTGGTGTGCTTGCATGTCGAGAGAATTAGCTAGTGGGGGTTGCAAACATAAGTTTTATAGATTCCTAGCCTCTGCCCGCGGACACACAGCCTACAATAATTTGAACAACCACGCACACTAATGATAGTCAATCCTAAGACTAGACCGCCACCAATGTGCCTAGGAAAAAAATTCCATGGCCACTCATTCCAAGAATATAGGATGCTATCCTTTTATATTGATTTTTAAAAATCTTCTAATGAATATTTTGCTTCCTAAACAATTTCAAATGAAAAAAGTGTCTACTCGGAGTATAGTTTCAAATCTGGCCAAGTAATAGAACTCGGTTTTGGGCGTCTATCACCCTTGGCTACTGCACCATGATTGTGCCTATAGAGGATGTCGTGTCACAGCCGCCTAGGGTAGGAGTGGCGGCGCCAAGTATGGTCTTCTGCCGGGCGGCGCAGCTAGCTAGGAGGGGGCGAGTGGCGGCGGCAATAGCAAAGGGAAGGGAAAATATTTCTTTATTGCTTATCCCTGAAAGATTACATCCTCCTTATTTATATAGCCCTCCTATGGGACTTGTATCTCAATCAATATCTAAAGGTTTCCTTATTTTACGGAATACCTTTTATAAGAAAACTCTTATTCTTTTCCTAACAGGAGATTTCCTTATACAGTAGAATATCTCATTCACACAAAAATGTAGCCTTATCCTAATCAAACTCCTACTCTAATTACCATGGAAACCACGGAGCATGGCTTGCTGTTGGCGTTTCTTAACGCAAACAGAAAGAATTCCGCAAGCGCACGGAAATGCCGCTGTAGCTTTCACCCGGAAGTATTCAGGGTATCGTATTTCCACTGGGAAGGCATGGTGTAAAAGTCTCTAATATGAACATGGACAAGATTACATGACTGTATAATAGACCAAAGTTCATAACAAAGATAAACTGAATAGTAAAGATAACTTGACACACACATTTGAAGCAATCTCAAGAATAAAGATAAAAAAGAATGAAAGAATAAATGGAGCAGTCATATCCTAAATAGCTATGTCAAGTGAGCAGATATACATACATGCTTTTATATTATTAAATATTCTAAGTTAAGTTAGCCATGGTCACTGTTGACTTACTTCGGGCACCAGAGCGCACTTGGTCTGCCAGGCAATACCGGCATACACCTCTACTCCATACAAGATGTGGGGGATTACAAGGGGACGGATAGGGCTGTCACCACCTGCCGCCTACCACCTCGTCCATCCGTGTATGAGGCAAACGAAGGTAGCCTCTAGCATAGACACCATGTCTAAGCTATGACTACTACTCTAGCGTGTCGACAAGGCTTACCCGTCCTCAGGGTCCTTCTACTAGAGCATCTGCCATGAGGATGGACGACGAACCCGCAACCCAACAACAACCAAGACTAGCTCAAAGTAGAACTCAACATCTCAACTTAGCTCTTGGTCTAAACAAGTATGTATGATCGATTAAGCATAAAGTTCTATATGACAAGATCATAGCATAAAAACTATATGGTAGTTCATATCCCAAGATCATAACATAAGAACTATACTCTAGTTCATAAGCATAACTATATTGATAAGTAAAGAACAAGAACAAGATGAAGAACTCTATATTGATCATATCTAATACCTCCAAGATGTTCTTGATCTCCATTTACAATCCTTGCCAAGATCCTACTACTAACTAAAAAGTAAAAAGATACAAGTTGAGGAGAATGGCTCTTATATGGAGCGTCACCGGTCGGCAAGACGTGTGCCGAAGAACCGAAGCGCGCGCATGCGCGCTAATTCAGATTAGCAAAGGCACGCGCACTAGTATCGATAGCGCCGCACAACCTTTGGTTTCTCGTGCGGACTTATTATGTCAATTGGCTAGTTTTTTTTTTTTTTTGGCCCAAATTGTTTTCTCATTTCTCCCTGTCTAGCATCATTGTGCCAAAAATTTAATTGTTTACAAGGCTAATTTGGAGGGCATATTTTTGAAAAGGCAATTGTTTGTAAAACCATTGCCCGATAGGGGGCATACTTTTGAAAAGACACTTAGCCCAAAACTCATTGCCAAGTATGGGGGCATGCTTTTCAAAAGACACTTGCCCCCAAAACCCATTGCCTAATGATTTAGAAGATATAATTGTGGGACATGTATGGTTGGGTTCCATTTGTGTACTTGGCGGAATTTGGCATATCTTAACCAAACCCTTTGCATGGGCTCACCGTGGGGGCATGCTTTTCAAAAGACATTTGGCCCAAAACCCATTGCCCGGTAGGGGGCATGTAAATCTTTGTCATCACAAAAATTATATCAAAACATATCCAACATGGATCTAGTTTTATAGATCTCGTTATAATAAACACGATGGTGTAAACGGAATTGAAAACAGATGCTTGATCAGAAAGTTATTACATTTTAAAGAGAAACGAAAGAAAAAAGGACGCGGGACCCACCCAAAACCCGGCGTCTGCGCGCGTGCCTGCTCCATACGCACATGCGTCCGCTCCTACTCCCTACGCGCATGCATCCGCTCGCTGCCACACGTCCTGTGCGCCAGCAAAAGAAGTGGAGCACGCGCGCCATATAACGTTTGGGTCTTATATGGTGTGTGTTTGAATGAAGGAAGAGCATCTCCTTTTACATGTGAAGGGGGGGGGCTCTTTGGAAGATGCCCCTCCCCACATGCAAAGACTCCAAACCGACCTCCTATAGGCGGTTTGAATAAAATATTCACCAAAGCACCCACGAAACCATCATTGCAACGTCGGTAGGAGGCCACTTGCCAAATTTGGGCGCGAACCGCCTCAGTGGGGGTCCGGCCGGACCGGGCCTGGCTCCGTTCGTGACTGACTTTGGCGTGTGGGCTTGTGGGCCGGTCCTGATCATTAATCAAGGGGTGCTTTGGTCTGTTTCGTGTTTGAGTTAGGCTTTCTCTATTCCCCTTTGATTGCACATTCTAGAATGTGTGTTCTGCTTTGCTCTTTCTTCTTTACTTCGTGTATTTCCTTTTGTTTCTGGTGTTTGTCCTGTGAAACATGTTTTCTTGAGTAACAAGTGGAACTAGGTCATAGCATATGTATATGTGTCATAAGTATGCTTTGTTTCCCCTGATTTGGATATAAATTGGCGGTATAAAATGGTCAATAACGACCGCCAACACTTGCACTCTGACAGCCCTGCATGGCTCAGAATATCCAGCATGTACTATCGCTGTGAGAGGAGACCATCGCCACTGTGCTGAACCTACATGCTGAGTAAGTGATGCAGGACACCAAGATCCTTCATGGTGAATTCTTGCTGAAGCGTTGAGATGATCCACCAGAGGAGATGAGGTGAGGAGGTTGTGAGGACTATATCATCCACATAGAGCAACAAGTAGGCAGTGTAGGAGCCACGTCGGTAGACGAAGAGCGAGGTGTCTGACTTGGCTTCAACGAACCCAATTGACAGCAGGAAATAGGCCATGCGACTGTACCAGGAATGAGGTGCTTGCTTTAGTCCGTACAGAGACTTCCAGAGGAGGAAGACGTGGTCTAGATGAGAGGGATCCTCAAACCCAGATGGCTGCTCACAGTTGACAGCCTCCGACAGGTTGCCATGAAGGAAAACATTCTTCATGTCTAGCTGATGAATAGGCCACCTGCAGGACAGAGCTAGAGAGAGCACCGTACGCACTGTTGCTGGCTTGATGACAGGGCTGAACGTCTCATCAAACTCAACACCAGGCCGCTGCGTAAAGCCATGCAGAACCCAATGGGCCTTATACCTCTCCGGAGAGCCACCGGACTAGAACTTGTGCTTGAATATCCATTTGCCGACGACAACGTTGGCTCGAGGGGTCGGGGCACAAGATCCTAGGTGTGATTCTGGAGGAGGGCGTTGTGTTCTTCTTCCATAGCCGCGTGCCAATTGGGGTTGGCAAGCGCGTTGCGGAAGGTCTTCAACACCGTAGAAAGAGAGGCGACATGGTAGGCAGCAGGCATCCGGTAGCCACTCTTGGCCCGCATGCCCATGGTGTGCTAATTTGTCACTGGGGACATCAACAACACCCTTAGGCAAGACAGGAACCGGAGGATTCGAGGACGCGGCCTCGCGCCGTGAGCCGAACGGAGAAGTGGCAACCTTGGTGCAGAGCTAGCGGGACGTAGACCAGGGAGGGTGCACCGGGAGCGCTGGGCGTCACCGGTAGCGTAGGAGGAATGTAGAGCACCCAGGGCGACGTAGTGGCCGCGCGTGGTACGGAAGGTATCTCCAGCGCAGGCACCAGCAAATCAACTACATCGTCAGCTAGCGGTGGTGCCCCAGGCACAGTGACAGAGGGACCGGCAGGGGCGCTGGTGACACCGGAGACGCCAGGGGATGTGCCTATAGACAAAAACCTATGCATTGGTCCAATAGGAGGTGGCACAACTAGTAGAATTAGGACCACGACACTCAGCAAAGGGAAAGGCCGTTTCATCGAAGATGACATGTCGGGAGACAATGACTCTATTGAAGGAGCGGTCAAGGCAGCGGTACCCGTTGTGATGCACGGAGTATCCTAGGAGGACACAGAGGACAGACCTTGGAGCGAGATTGGGGGGTGCAGTGGCCGACATGTTGGGATAACATTTGCATCCAAAGACTCGTAGATGACTGTATGTGGGTGGCTTGCCAATGAGGGCAAGTTGCGGCGTGGATAAAGCTAGAGTCTTTGTGGGCAAAAAATGTTAAGAAGAACAGTGGCAGTGGAGAGTGTTTTGGCCCAATAGGACGGAGGCATGGACGCCTGAAAGAGCAAGGAGCGAGCTACATTATTTATGGAGTGAATAATGTGTAGGGACAGGACATACGGAGATGAATGCCCTGTGCGAGGAAAATTGTTAGGAGCTGGAGTTGTCGAACTCGCGGCCGTTGTCACACTGGACAGCTTTGATGCGGGCACTGAATTGAGTGGAGGCGTAGGCGTAAAGGAAAAGTCCATAAGTAATGATTGCAATCATCAGGAATGACCAAATAATATTTATAACTAGAAATGCTCACAATTGGTGAGGTCTATAGATCACAATGTATAAGGTCATACTTATTAGACGTACGAGGAAGTAGTCTCATGGAAAGGCAATCCAACATGACGCCCTAACTGACAAGCATGCCACAACTCTGAGCAGTCCTAAATAGGATAGGAGTGGCCTAGACGCCGGTGTGGCCAAGATGCTGATGCCACAACAAGGAGGAGGACTGTGACTATGCTGGAGTAGCTGAAGTGGGTACAATGTCCCGGAACTATTGCACCTGACGATCTCTCTACGAGACGGAAGAACCTTCACAGAGCAACCAGCGGGCTCAAACTCGACAAAGCAATTATTATCGGTAGTAAATTGGCATACAAAGATAAGGTTCTTAATAGTTTGAGGAGATACTAGCACATTATTAAGACGAAAGAATGGAGGTAACTCTGTTGAACCAATGGCTATAACGGGAAGCAATGAGCCATTACCGACAACTAGTATAATGCCCGTGCCACTACTACAGAATTGATTTTGCATGGTGTTCGGAGAATTTGAGAAACTGCCACGGAAAATACCCTAATTAACCGTGGCGGTTTTAATAACCGCCCGCCATGGTAAATAAAAACCGCCACGGTAAATAAAGCCCAAACGACCCATCTCTATAGGCCCAAACCAGCCCACTAAAACCTTAAGCATATAAAAGAAACACTCACTCCCTCAACCCTAACTTTCTCACTCTCTCTCTCTCTCATTCGGTCAGCAGCGCGGCGGCTCCCTCCCTTCTCTCTCCCAAGCCCTCCCTTCCTCTCAGCCCAACCCAGCCCCTTCCCTTCTCAGTGGCTGTGGCGAGCTCGTGGTGCCAGCGAGGAGGCGGCGCACGGGAGGAGGCGGCCGGGCGCGCGGGGACGTCGAGGCGGGCGCACGCGAGGAGGCCTCTCGCGGATCCTCTCCCTCGAGCACGGGCGTGGCGGCGGGAGCTCCGCGGCGGGGCGGTGGCTCGAGCGCGGGCACGGCGGCTGGATCTCGCGGCGAGGTGCTCCGGCCAGGCAGGCGCCACTTGCTATTCACAGCGGCGCGAACCCCCCCCCGCCGAAATTGTAGGCGTCAATTGGGCTAATCGATGCGCGCAGGCCCAATTTGACGTTATACCGACCGACCATCCAACGCCAAACACAAATAAAAATAGCGACCGGCCCTGTAACGGAATAATAAGATGTAGCGACCGACCATCTGTTACTAAGATATACCGACCGACCATCCAACGATATTTCGATACTTATACCGACCATTGGTCAGACGTTTAATTGGGTTGTGGTGTAGTGTGTGGTGTAAGGGCTATCTACTCCTACTTAATGAAACATATGTCAATTGTGCGTTCGCTAAAAAAAAAGTTAATGAGGGAGACGAGATTATTGTTGACCTTCACGGCAAGCACCATCTCGATGACCTCTGTAGTGAGCGTGTCAGTGATGCGGAGGCGGTAGCTGAAGTGCAGCGTGACGCCAACATGCATGGAGAGTTAATCTCCAGTCCTCCCCCATCGTGGACGTGTCCCGTCGAAGCTGATTGTGGCACCACACGCGGGTCGACTCTTGTGCGGCAGCAGCGCACGACAGCAGGTCGAGCGACTCGACAAAGCAAGTTTTGGAGATCGATCCTGTCGGCACAATTGTCCACGTCGAGGTAGCACAGGACGCTGCCAAGGCTCAGGATGCTATTACGCATAATGTTACGCGGATCAATAGTATTTTTCCGTAGTACTAAAATTTTAGAATGTTAGATTAGGCGCTGTTGGAGAGAATGTTTTTCTCGTCTTTCTAAAAATTAGGATTAGGAGAGGGTTTAGAATACTCTTCCTACAAACACACATGGCTACAATTTTTTATGAAAATAATTTCAAGACAAATCTATTAATATAAATTTTACATTTCCAAACAGAACAATTTAACAGTTATTCACGATTTATATTCCCATTATAGAGAGTGTGTATATGTAACAAGACATACATGCACATTTATTTATATCTAATTATTATTATATCAGCCAATGGATTAATGGATAGGCATGTAGGCTGATCCAATACAGACATGCACGTTACACCTTGTTACATATACGTTTTATTTTTGGAACGTGCAGCAGCACAGGGGCGGCTTGTAGTCAATGCAAACTGGTTTATAGAACCGAAAGCCACGGGATATCGCAATGCTTCGGCACGAATCATTGCACTCTGCGCATGATGGTAACACATGCAAAGCAATTAGCCATCACATGCACGTCCGAGACTGGACTGTTAATAAATAGTAGCAACACAGGGGCATGTAGATTGTTCGCATACTTGCTGCAAAGGTAGACACGAAAAGAGTGCACATGAGCAGCAGAAGAACGAACACAGCAGCAGCCATTGAGTGCACGCTGCTGCCCCTTCTTGTGCTGAGGTGGATGAGTGCCATTGCTAGCTAGTGCGACTCAATCTGAGAGTGCTGCCCGATGTAAAGCTATGCCGCTGGTACGGTACTTATTATATAGAAAAAGCAGATCTGTTCATGCATATATTAGCATTATATTACTACAGTATAGATAGATATCTCTCGTTAATGTGATTCTATCCGTCACCTATCTATCTATCTATCTATCTATCTATCTATCTATCTATCTCTCTCTATCTATCTATCTATCTATCGTCTCTATCTATCTATCTATCTATCTATCTATCTATCTATTTCTCTCTATCTCTGTCCGTCTCTCTCTCTCTCGTCTCGTCTCTCTCTCTCTCGTCTATTCGTCTCGTCTCTCGTCTCTCTCTATCTATCTATCTATCTATCTATCTATCTATCTCGCTGTCTCTCTATCTATCTATCATGCATGCGTGCATACGTGCGTGCGTCTCTCTATCTCGTCTATTTGTCTATTTTTTGTCCGGTCTATCTATACGTGCATGCGGCTGTCCGTTGTCTATCTATGCGTGCGTGCGTCTATCTATCTATCTATCTATCTATCTATCTATGCCTGCATGCATGCATGCATGCATCGCTTTTGCCGCGTCTACATCCGTATCTTTTGGGTATTTACTCCCTCTATCCATGAAGAATATATTTCTAGAATTCAACCAAATTTTTAGAAAAAAAAACATTATGATTTATGTTATCAAACTAGTATAATTAGATTTATGATAAACGTTTTTCATAAGGTGCTCATTTTTATATCACAAATGTTGTTACTCTTTTATATAAAGTTAGACATTTTATATATCGTCAATTTTTCATAGACTGTGTCGAAGGGCGATCAGGGATTCAGGGCATCAGACGACCGGGTGACCAGCGATGTCCGATGGGGCACTGTCGAACTGGAAGTGGAAGCATCGAACTGCCTTCAGGCTTCGGGGACGCCGATCGCTAAGCGGTATATGTCCTAGGTTTTAGCCATCGTTGAAACCAACATCAACGAAACCTTCCCAATATTTTTTCATAGTCTCCACATATGATTTCATGACAACGCAACAAGTTTCACAATTTTTAGACTTCGTTTGCATTTTATATAATTTAAAAACTATTCTAACGAAAGTGAATGGTCATGTTCGTGAACGAGATGTTCAAAGTTTTGGGTCTATCCCTGGATGAGGCCTCATATAGCACTCACAAATATGAATATAATTTTTTTCGTTCATGTCTCGCCTCTATTCGAATGGCTTCCAGTTCAAATTTGACTTATAGAAGAAAATTCAATTAAAAGAAATAAAATCAAAATATATACTAAATAGTTTTGAAAAAATCTCAAAATTGTACATGAACTATGAGGCATTGTACAAACCACACACAAAAAATTTAGATCCCAAATTCCAAAAAGTGGTCATTTTACCGAGGGCCAAAATCGGGGCTCTCGATAAAATATGTTTACCAGGGGCCTTGCATCCCGGCCCTTGGTAAAATGCCCACATTCCAATCGGGACTCTACCGAGTGCCCCCGCCAAAGCGATCCTTGGTGAAGGCCCTAATCTAGGAGGGCCGAGACTTATCCATTCCCCACCCCCACTCTTCTCACTCACACACACACTCGTCTCGCAAAAACCGCCGCCGCCCCCGCCTCCATCCTCACCATCCATCCGGCCGTGCCGCCTCGAAAGCACGCGAACGCTGCGCCACGCGCGCGCCGCCGCCGCCTCCACTCGCACCCACGCCCTCCCGGATCCGCCCGCCCGCGCAATCCCAGATCCGCCGCAGCCCACGCCCGGCCACACCCACCACCGCCACTCTTCTCCTCCACCTCCCCCCCTTCTTTCCCTTTCCCTCTCCATCGGCGCCGTCCAATGGGACATCGACTAGGGTTTGGAGGAGGTAGTGTGCGGCGAGGCCGTGTTCCGCGCCGGCAGTCTTCTTCCGTCCCCTCTTGCCTTCCCCTTCCCACTCGCTCCTCCATCTTCGCTCCACTCCCGTGAGAGACCGGTTGGAGTTTGGTGCGGTGGCATGCGTCGAGGCTGCTGTCGCATATCTACGCTGAGGCGCCGCCGGCACTTCTTCTTCCCTGTATGGACTCGGGCGTTGAGCTTGGGTTCATGCGGTGGTGTCAGAGCAAATCTTCTTCCAGGCCTGCTCCTTCTTCGTCGGTGGTAGTCTGCAGTGCAGATCTGCTTCCTCTTCTTCGAGGATTGCTTCTTCTTCATTCGTGTTGGTCTGTAGTGCAGATCTTCTTCCTCTTCTTCTAGGTCTGCTCCTTCTTCGTCGATGCTTCTCCCCTAGGTGACAAGGTTAAATCGATCCTCGTCCTCTTCTCCTCTCCTTACTACGTAGTTGGTATGGTTTGTTGTTCGGTCTTTTTTTGGTTGATGTTCGATGTCCGTGATGTTGGATGATCTTTTCTGGGTTGATGATGTAGTCCACAGCACTAGGAGGCTTTTTTAGTCAAGCAAACGTGCCATTTTTTGAGTCAAATCTCTATTGAGGTCAGCAAGAGCTACCATGTTAGATTTAAATTTCAGTGATGTTGTTGGTGCGTGCCTTTGGGAGGCTTGTTCATACAAGCAACCGTGCACATTTAGATTGGGGAATCATACTTGAGCTTAGGCCGATGATGCAAACTACATGTCGCTGAGTTGGCTCCAAATATGTTTGTTTCCTCATATTGGTCATCAAGTCCATGCGAAACATCCATGCCAAATCTGCAGCCCCTTCTTTCTTGTGTTGTTGGTTTAGTATGGATGTTTCCCCTTTTGCCTATTTATTGAGCCACCAATGATGGTTAAGACTAGATAAAAGTGCATGCATTAAGAACGCTGAGGCCAACTGTCAATAATGATAGTACAAATTGCAAATGGAAGCTGAGGCTCTTTTGTTGTACTGTTGATGGTCTTGTAATCTTAATTATATGCTTTGGCCGATGATGTAGGTCATCAAGTAGAGGAATTTGAGTTACTTCTGCCGCTGCTAAAAAAGATAAAACATGCTGCTCCGTACTTAATCATGATCTGATAGCATCAAGAACAAGCGAGGACTTGCATGTTTTGCTTTTTAGCAGCAAGCTGCCCAATGTATATGACAAGCTGAGGCCCAATCTTTCTTTTAACTAGCCTATGATGCAATTAGATTATATCTGAGGTGGCTACTCTTTCTTTCCTTGTTTGAGTTACTTCTGTGGTTTGGCCGATGATGCAAACAAGATGTGTTCCTTTTTCATGTAGTTCATCGAGTCCGTGTGACACATCCATACCCTAGCAGCAGCCCCTCTCTTCCTTTAGCTGTTGGTGGAGTATGGATGTGTCCACGGATTTCATGGCCACCATGACCTTGATTTGTAGCTGAGGCCCTTTACTATTTTGGGGGAAAGAAGCCTATGATGGAATGTTAACATATCCGAGGTGGCATCTGCAATTTGGTTATATATGGACCCCTTGTGCTTTTATATGGACTACTTGTCCTACCCATCTCCCCACCTCTATTGCCACTAGTCAAAAGAAAGAACATTGAGCTCCTTACTTAGTCATGAGCTGGGAGCATCAAGAAGAAGTCAGGAGTTCAATATTCTTCTTTTGACCAGCAGGTCATATGTAACCTTTACTTTGCATACTTGTTATCATATTTTCATAAGATCTTTGTTTTTATTGTTGCAATGTTGTAGATCGCTTGGTATGTTGTCTACCGAGGCAGGGTACCTGGGGTGTACGAAACCTGGGCACAATGCAATGAACATGTGAGTGGGTATACAAATAATTGCCACAAGAAATTTGCTACAAGACAAGCTTCAGAGTCCTCATATTTTTTTGTTCGTGGAAGGTCATGAGCACCCACTGTTGGAGGATGCTCCTAATCTGGTTTCTCTTGCTAGTGCACCTTGGCTCATAGTTGCTATTGTTGGCCTGCTCTTCCTCCTGGTGGTGATCATCCTGCTGATTTAGAGATGTCGAATGTGCTATGGGTCAACTCAAACTTGAACTCAATGTTGTTGTAGGAGTAGACTAGTAGGAACTTGAACTCATAGATTATGTTGTATTAGCTGAGGCAACATTTCACTATGATTTGATGAGTTGTAGAAGTAGACTAGTAGGAACTTGTGATGGATATTGAATGACATAATCTATGTTTGGATCATGCATGTCATATATATGTGATAAATGAGCTATATCAGTGCATGGATGTGATAAGTGATTTATATGTTCTGTTTGTCAACGTGGAATGCAAAAAAAAAGGTAAAAAAAATTATGGTCAGTTTACCGAGCGCAACCCTTGGTAAAGCTGAGAAAATTAGGTTCTGGAAACCCTATTTTCCTAGGTTTCACCGATAGCCCTATTGGCTCTCGGTGAACTGAGCATAACTGTACCGAGAGCTTCCATGACTCGGCTCTTGGTAAAGACTGTATCACTGTTGTTTTAATTTAACTCTAAAAATTAATCTACGCCCCGAGAGCCTACCGACAAGCCTCTTGGTAGAGTAGGTTTTAAAGTATTTTTCAAAATACATTTCACCGAGCGTTTCTTGGGGGGGGGGGGCCCCTCGGTGAAGTGGACGTCGATAGAGGCAACCGCCGTCGACGTCCGCCTTTGCTTTGGCGAGAGGGAGGGTGCTCTCGGGGGACTTGACGTCAATGTCTATTGAGCATTGGCGAGAGGAGGTATAGCCCTTGGTAGACATTCTACCGAGCGCCCTGGGGTACGCTCTCGGTAAAACCAATGTCCCGTGCAACGTTTCACCGAGGGGTTTATACCTAGAGCGGCTCTCGGTAGAGCCTCTACCGAGCGCTAATTGCGCTTCACTAAGGGTTTCTGGCGCTCGGTACAGGACCAGCCTCCAGTAGTGTTTCATTTGTGGGTTTCTTTTTCCACTGATATCCGCAACTTGGCCCGTGTGTTGCAATGCTACATATTTTTAACAATCTATATCTCCGTTAGCAATTGGAAAAAAGATAAACTGTTAGTTTGTATTATATCTGTGCATCTTGATAAAAAGCAGTACCTTGCATATATATCCACCTGTTCTTGTTTTCCATCATACGAAGAAGCATCCTGTTACATGGGCTGACAATCCTGCTGTCCACATAGCAAGACTGTTTGTAATATTGCCTTCACCCTAGTTTGTGCAGAGTCCACAAGTAGAATTACTATTGTATTCATCTGTCCTGCCCATTTTTTCAGTAGAAGAAGAGCATTGTCTTTGTTTATTTTTCCTTTACTTATTTTTGTCCTTGTCCCGTGAGTTGTTTGACTTCTGAACACAAACTAGCATTTGTGAAATTAGTTATCTCGAGGATCAAATTGATTTCTTTAATGAGTGGAGTTTTTCAAAAAAGAATCCAGTTTCTATGTCTCAAAGAACAATCAGCTGTAAGCTACTGAGAGGGTTAGACAGGGGTGACCCCCCTCTCTCCCATTCTCTTCAATTTTGTGGCAGATTGTCTTACTAGGATGATACATCATGCTCAAAAGAATGGCAAAATCGGGGGCCTTATTGAACACATCATTCCAAATGGGGTAGTTATACTGTAATATGCAGATGATACCATAATATGTTTAAAAGATGATATGGAAAGTGCTAGGAACTTGAAATTATTGCTATATTTGTATGAAATGATGGCTGGCCTTAAGATAAATTTCAATAAAAGTGAAGTAGTACTGATCAACGGTGATGATGAAGTGGCATCTAAGTATGCTGAAATTTTTAATTGCCAGATAGGATATTTTCCCATAAAATATCTTGGTGTACCTGTTAGTCCCAAACCCATCGCATGTGGCAGATTGGACCCCTATTGGATAAAAATGGTAAGAAAATGAGTGTATGGAGAGGCTCCTCATTAACTATTGTTGGAAGAGCTTCTCTCATTACATCTAGCCTTAACAATACATCTATGTACCACATGTCCATTTACCTTTTTCCAAAAACTGTTGTCAATGAACCGGATAAAGATAGGAGATCATTCTTTTGGCAAGGTGGCCATACCAAAAGAAAGTATCATTTGGTTAAATGGCCTAAGATATGTAAGAGTAAGAAGAAGGGAGGTTTGGGAATTAAAGACATTAGAAAAGTGAATGTCAGTCTTATTTGCAAATGGTGGTGGAAACTAGAGAATGAAACTGGCTTATGGCAGGACATAATAAAGTATAAGCATCTCAAAGATGACTCCATTGCTACTGTCAAGCATAAACAAACACATTCTCCAATTTGGGCTGATATGTTAAAGGTAAAGCATTTATATTTACAAGGTAGAAAAATGAAGGTTCAGGATGGAAAGAAAACATCACTGTGGCATGATATTTGGCTTGAAGACAAGCCTTTGTCTGAATCATCCAGTCCTGTACAAACTTTGTGAACAGAAAGATATCAAAGTAGCACAGTTTATTGATGGATCCACCATTATGTCCTTTACTCGAGGCTTCCTGATGATCTCAATTCTGAGTGGTTAAAACTCAAGGATGAGGTCCTAGGCCAAGTCCTTAGTACAGGTTCTGATATAAGTATCTGGAAATTAGAAAAAAGTGCCAAGTTTACTGTTAAGTCAATGTATAATGCTTTAACTACTAGTGAAAGTGGTTTTGACCATAAAAGAACTGGAAAGCCAGAATTCCTCCAAAAATCAAGATATTCTTATGGCTAGTGGCCAACAAAGCTATTTTGACAAAAGAGAATATGATAAAAAGAAACTGGAAAGGAGATCCTATTTGCTACTTTTGTCACCATCCTGAAACTGTTGACCATCTTTTGTTTACTTGTCCTATTGCTAAAAGCATTTGGGCTACTATTGCCACTTGTATTGGTGCTACTGATATTCCTTCATCTCTAGAACAGGGATGGATGTGGTGTGATAAGTGGTGTCCCAATGGGAAACAGTTTCATGCAATTGGCATGGCAGCAATATGCTGGGCTATTTGGAAAAAAAAGAAATGATGTTTGCTTTGAAGGAAAACGACTGCATACTCCACTTGAGATTATCAGCATGCGTGTGCTTTAATGAAATTTTGGACAGGTTTACTGAAGGAGGAAGACAAGGAAGCTTGGACCCGTGCTGTCGAGGCTACTCTCCAGTTCTCGATCAACCTGCTCCACCAAGACCCCCCCAACCCAACCCTGCGGCTGACAAGTGAAGCTGAAGCAAACGTGGATGATGGCAACCAGGAGTAGTCAATGCTTTCTAATACTATGCTGTAACAGGATAGTTGTCATGTGTTTTGTGCTTGGGTTTGGCTGGTGGGCGGTCAGGGGTTAACGTGTCCCCCCAGTTCTGGTCTGTTAGATGTTTAAACTCTGTTCGCTCTTTTTCCTTTCTGAACATGTCTAAACACTGCTTTATTTCCGTTCTATGCAATGGAAATGGGGAAGCCCCTGGTTCGAAAAAAAACAATCAGCTGTAAGCACAATGTGCTTCTGCACTTCTCGGCACATAGTGCAAGAGTGGCAGGGCCACAAAATGTCAAGTGTGAAAAGGCAATCGGATCACTGTTTTATCATAAACAGAGCTGTCGGATCACGTCCTCGGGGCCAAGAACTGAGTTAAATTTGCAGTGGTGCAGGCGTGCCAAGAGAGTTAAATTTCACTAACAGAGTTAAATTTGCACCAAGATAAGTATGACAAAGACATGCATGTTTCCATGTATATATGACATATTGGCCAGGCATATGCTCATGCATGGAAACATAGTATTTATATTATCATTATCTAAAAACACGCATCGATCGCCGGTCGCTTCTTATGCTTCGTTAAGCATGCAGCAGCACTCGCTGGGCATACCAGGAATGGGCAGGCACGCTGCTTTGGGATGCCTGCTGGGGAACTTGGCATGGCATAACTGCTTGCACTGGGGAGTGTCGCAGTGATCGCCTAGGTCCTCGTAGCAGTGCGTTTCCTCTGGCAACACACATATAGTCTGTTAGTACAGCAAATGGCACTAAAGACGCCTCATGAGAGATTCCTATTGACGATTATATTAGTCTGAAGAGGATATTGCCATAGAGCAACCAGGGGCGGTAATGACGATTTAAAGACTAAGCACAGTAATTAACATGGGAAATCAGCCCCCATCATCCATGCATACGTACCAGCATAGGCCGATGAGATGATGGAGGACATGAGCAGGATAGCGATGAAAACCATCGAGTGCAGAGTGCTTGTTGTTTTGACGAGTGCCATATCTAGTCAGTTGATGATTTTTTGCAAGCTGCGAGTTTTTTTGGGCTTATTGTAACACCCGGTTTTAAGAACAAAACCGAATGAAGCCATATGTGAGCCCTGGAAGTCAAATCTCACATATAGTTTACAAATGAAGGGTAGTATCAATTCACAATGCTTAAAATATAACGAACATAACATAAAAGACATAACCTCAGCTAGCAGACAGCGGAAAGACACTCTGATCTTCTGGTGTAGACTCCACAGGGAACGACTGACTGGTTGAGCACAAGCCTAACTACTTCCTGAGGGGTGAGGAAATAGCAAGAGTGAGTCCATGTCGAACTCTGCAAATATAGCTAGGAATTATCTACCCAAAAACCCATGATCATTATAACATAAATAATGAATAGCATGAAACAATAAATCATGAACAATTTAATAAACATGTATAGCCAACAATTATATCATAAACAACATCAATAGAAAGTAAATCCTTCCCTCGGTTTTCCAGGCCGTTCATAACCACGAACACGGCTGATAGATCAGTTTTTAACTCTGCGCAGAGGTGTACACTTTCACTACGGGTTATGACTTTTCACTACATGGGTTCTACACTCCCAAACAATGAAAACCCATATAAAGTCTTTCAAGGGTTCACCTAAAAATATTAGTGGCCAACAGAGCTACAACCCCGTTTCTCCCAATTCTGACAAACCACCAACAAAGATAACCAAAGCCCTTAAACGACTAAAGCCAGAGCCATGTAGCCCCCATAGCTGTACGGTAAATCCCGGATTTTGCTAAAGGATAAGTCCTTATGGAGAGCTAAGAGCATCATAAACAAAACATAGCTTTTTAAGCCCTATGAACCATGTTATCAACAATCCATATTTAAAGTTCAGTGCATAAACATTAAGCAAGTCATAAGATCATGGTTTAAAGATAGCATATCCCAAAACTATACTTGCCTTAAATATAGATCCTTTCTTCAAGTCCAATGCTTTTCCAAAAACACCTTCTTCATCAACTTCTTATAGATCACGGTCTTCTTCGAGATCAACAACGTAAAGCTCACCGACCTACTCGATTCCAATCAGCAACACACAAATACATGGATCCAATCATGCATGGCAAACAAGACTACCATTAGAACAGTATACCAACAGTGGGAAAACAGTTTAAAAAGCTTATAAAACTATTCTACACGTCACTACGATCACATAGACGTAAAGATCACCGAAATCGGAGCTAGAACGACGAAGATACGCATTTTGCAAGTTTTGTGTGAATAAAATATAAATTAAACATGATCACGAAATTTAAAAGTTTGAAAACCTACTAAACAGTACCGTAAACACCTATGTTACGGAATTACGAATCCAACACAATTTGAACGGTTGAATTTGGATAAAATTTGAGAAAGTTAAGGACATTTGAATCTGATGGCATGGTGTCGTCAAGCTAACAAGCAAGCTGGAAGGCACGGACGGCTCATCAGGATGGTTGTAGGTAACATGTATAACCATGGTATTTCTAGATTTTGTTTTGTCAAGGAAAACGGCAAGAAAACATGTGGTGGTGTCATCAAGCTAATCGGATTAGCTAGAGCACGTAAAGCATGCATGCACGATGCAGTCATTGTGCCATGGCTGACTCGGCTGGCAACTTGACGGAGGCATGCAGTCAACAAACAGATGATCAGTATTGGCATGCATAGGTGTATGGACAAGAGTGCGTACCGTGTAGCTGGCAGCAAAAGATAAAGAGACGATGGACGACCAAGCTCTGCATAGAACGGCGACGGTTACCGATCAAACCAGAAAGAAAAGGAACCGTCGAACATAATTCGCGAGATCAACGAGAAGCTCGGCACAAGGCTTACAGCGAAGATGAGACGACGAACTGAAAGCAAATCTCCGAGAGCAGCTAGGGTTTTGTTGTGTTGCTGGTTCGAGCGGAGGCGGCGCTTGCGCGAGATAGGGTTCAGAAAAACAGCATCGTGGCGCTGCGGCTCCGGTTTATATGGGTCAGGGTGTGCGGCTCAAGCAAGGAAAGAAATCCCCGGTTTGCGGGATTGGGTTGCGGCGAGCGATGCAGAGACGGGCTCGAACTCGAGCTGGATACGAAGACGACGCTGACGCAATGGACCTGTCAGAGAGGTTAGCCAGGAGGTGTGGATGGCTTACCAAGGTAGGCTGGGCCGGGACCAAAACTCATAGAGAGCAGGCCAAAGAATGTCAGGTCCGAGAGCAAAGAAAGGAAATGCCAACGTGCTGGGCCATCCAGGCCGTAAGGAGAAAAAGATGAAGGGAATAAAAGAATAGCTTTTCAATTTATTTCAACACTTTTCAAAAGGAAATTTCAAATAGCTTTTCAAGAGATTTTAAAATCTTTTTAAGATTTGGTCAAAAGCACACATTCCAATAAATTCAATGTACCAGCATGAATGCCCAAGCATGTTTCTACCTTATGATAGATTTTAATTTGACAAAAATATTTATTTTCCTATATTTTATGAGCACAAAATACATAATTAAATCAATTTAACACTATTTTAAAAGAGGCAAAATTTAGGGTGTTACACTTATATATAGAAGGACCACACCCAAATAGTTCAGTTTCTATCTATATCTGTATCTAGTTCTCTATATATCTATATCTATGTAGTGTCTATGTTAATATCTATATCATATATCCATAACTAATACTAAAAGCCAAAATTTTTGCATCAAATCAGTTTTTTATATCTATATCTATA
Source organism: Hyparrhenia diplandra (assembly GCA_015847255.1). NCBI lineage: Eukaryota > Viridiplantae > Streptophyta > Magnoliopsida > Poales > Poaceae > Hyparrhenia > Hyparrhenia diplandra. Next base: position 33,553 of record JADLZK010012811.1, read on the forward strand.
TTAAAAGTATATATAGATGGTTCTCTGTATATATCTAAATCTATGTCTATATACCGATAAAATAGTGTTATGTTCGTGTTCCTGTTTTTTTCCATCTCTGTTTCTTCTTCGGTCCAGTGGTGTTGCATAATCTGTAACGGCAAGTACATTGATGTTGTCTCGTAACTAGCCTCATATAGTGATGACTTAATAGATTATACGTATATTGATTGTCCTTTTAAGTTATCTCATAGTAACTTTTTGTGGACTATGGTTGTGGCGTCTCGTGCATCCCTTTCCGTGATTTTTTTCTTTTTCCTTTTTCGGATATGTGTCTCAGGTTTTTAACAAAATAAAAATAAATATTAAAATTATATTGTGGTTGTGTTGAACTCGGGGTTCTCAACACGGTGAGATACCTCCGCCCAGGCGGTGCCCTGGGGGAGATTGGCTAAAGTGGAGGAATGAAACAATGGAGTGAATAATAACTATCCATAAATGATATTCACCATCCAACCTTAATGGGGAGGACTCCTCCCTATTTATAGTTTTCGCAGCAGCCTAGGAATTCGAGATTACAAATTTGCCTCCTAACATTCCTAGAATATTCCTTCCTTGTCGCTCGAGCCACGGGGGCATTCTCGTACTTCATCCTTCGAAACCGCCTTCCTCTTGGGGAGTTCCCGCCGGGTCGGCTTGAGCCCTTTTCACCAGACCTCCGCCACCTCTCCTGCACGGACCGTCGGAAGCTTGCCCGGACCTCGCCCTTCGGCGTTTCTCCGGAGGTCCGACCTCAGGTCCCAGCGGAGGTGGTGACCTCCGCCGGCCATCATCACGGTGGCCGAGGTCTTCGGTCTTGGATGCGCCCTCCAGACGAAGGTGGTGACCTCCGTCAGCTCCGAGGCGGAGGTTATACGAGCTGTGCCCTTCTCCTGAAAGAATGGCAGGGCAACGATAAAACCGAACTGTTAGCGTGAGTCGCTTCAAGTGCGTTTTCCTTTCGAGGGAGCGACTCCTCCGCCAGCCCGCCGGGACCCGTGTCCCGCGCCTTCCAAGCGGGGCTGGTGGTCTCCGCCGGTTCGGGCAGCGGAGGTCTCCATGATCGCGCGCCTTCTTGGCTTAAGCATATCTCCGCCCGGTGCGTCGGGGACCCGTGCCCCAACAGGCCCTTTGAGTACTTGCTCTCCTCGCGCCGCCTTCCTCCCGACGAGTCCATTCTAGGCTGGCTTGGGCCCTCCCTGGATCTCCGCCAGCTGTTCCTCGCAGGGTTCGGGAATCAGGGGGCGGGCCGCCTCCTGGTGCCCCCCTCGGGAGCCAGCCATAGGGGCCAGCGGAGGTAGAAACCTCCGCCAGGGCTGACGCCATGGCGGGCAAAGCCATTGGTTTTCGAGGAGCCCCCAAGCGGAGGCGGCGATCTCCGCCAGCCCTGGCAGCGGAGGTCTCGCGTTGTGCTTGTAACACCCTAGGTGTTAAGCATCTTGAAAGCATGATCTTTTGCATAGCATCATCATCATTTCATGTATAATCATGTGTTAGTAGAATTCACTTTGAATTGCTCTCATTTCATGCTTGTTTGATCTAGCTACTATAGGATCTTAGCTATAATGATGTTTTGGACCTAGATTGTGCCTAGATATATTTTTGACATAATTTAGGACCTTGTTTGAGCTTGAGTTTCAACTTAGAAATTTTATTTTAAATCTGCCCTAGAGGTCAAACCTCTTTGACCCATTTTGAAACTCCTTTCAAAAGTGCTTGATAGAAGTGTTTCTAGCAAAAAGTTTCTGTAGATGAAATGTAGTACTTTTTATGTAGTGCAAATGATCTTTTATAAGTTTCTTGTGAAAAGGCTTGGAAATGGTTCAAATAGTGCCCAACAGTTTGGGTCAAATTTGAGTCAAATTCAAACTCTGTTTTGACTAGTTTGATTTGACCTTGCTGTTTTTAATTTTTAGTTTCAAATCTAGACCGAATTAGAAAAAGTTCATATTGAGTGTTTTGTAGCTTATGAAATTCTCTACAAAGTTGATGTTTTGACTTTTTCCAAATTCCGCACGGATCTCGAGGCACAGGCCGAAAACAGTCGCTGGTTCAAAAACAGAGTGGGGGGGGGGACTTGTCGGCTCGTTGTCGGCCGACACCGCCCGCGTCGACGTGGCGCACACGCGCGACGCCGACGCACGGCCCGGATGGGCCGTTACCGGGTCGGCGCCGCATAAATAGGGCCGCGCCGCGCGCTCTAACCAAGCTTCACTCCACCACCGCCGCCGCCGCCGCTTTCGGTGTGGGAAAGCGCCGCCGCGCCATCGCCGCCGATCCCGAGCTCCGCCCGTCGTCACCGCACCAATCCACCCCAAATTAGTTCCCTAGCGTCGCAATGAGCTGCCCTATCTAGAGCAATCGTCGAGAGGAGGTAAGGATCGAGGTACGGACCTCATTTCCCCGTCCCGACTGCTCGCCGGCGAGTCCGCCATGGCCGCCGTCGAGGCAAGCTCACGTTCGAGCTCATAGGTCGCTTTAGATCCTTTCTTTTTCGTGTTTCCGAGTCGCCCAGAGGTACTTGAGCTCTCGAGCTAGATGGATGAGTAGATCGAGCCGTCGTTTCGCCGGGAAGCGTCGTCGCCGACGCGCTGCCCGTGACCGCCGCCGCGCTCGCGTCCGTTTCTTCGCCGTTGTTGCTCCGTTGAGGCTCTAGCTTGCTTGCATGTCACCTATGTTGCTTAAGGAGTCGAGAACGGGCATTAGTTTGCCGGCTTCCGCCGGAAACGGCCGACCGCCGCCTGCGCGCCGCGCCGCACCGCCGCCGCCGTAGGTCGCGCTAGAGTTGATTTCTTTTGGGGAAAATGGTATGGATCGATAGGTCTTGTCGAGAGGAAGCCGTAGGTGTCCTTGGTTCGTCGGGAAACCCGCCGTCGGGGCGGAGATCCGCCGCGCCCGCCGCCCGGCTCTGCCCCTGTGTCATCGACATGCGGGCCCCGCCCGATTTTTTCCTTTTTCTTTTTCTTTTCTGTTTTTCAGTTTTGCTTGAAAAGCTTTAGAAATTCATAACTTGGTCATTTGAAGTCCTTTTTGAGTGAGACAAATCTTGCCATGCTTGTTAGGTGATAGGCTATAGTATAAAATTATGAAACCCTATTTTCTAAGAACTTTTATATAGAGTTTTATTTATGGCCATAAATGCATGGAAATTGAGGAAAATCATATCTTTTAATTGGTGCAAGATAAAAATATGCTTCCTGTGTAAAAGGTGCTTGTTTTCATGAGTAGAGTCCAGGAAAAATAGCATGCATGGTATGTTCTGTAGAAGAAATGTGATTTTCTATTTATGTACTATTTACCATGTGATCTTTAGAAATTCATAGAAAATTTAATATTTGGGTTTTGGATGTGAAACTTGGTGTGTTTGTGTTTGATAGGTTTTAGAAGCTTATCATACTCAGAAATCTGTTGTCTGACACTTTTCATAGTACAAAGTATTTTCATGCTTAGGTTTGGTGTAAATATGTCATTTTTGTGTAGGACTGTATGAGCATGATCTTGCCCTGAGATTTTTATGGTAGATGTTATATTGCAGTACTATGCCCTGGTAATTTTTGTAGAATTTTCTGAAGTAGGTATGTATTTATCATATTTATGATGCATGGAAAATAGGCTAGAAATATGTGTTTATATGAAGTTGGTGTGTATTAGTATTTTTATTATGTGTTTCTAGCATGAATAGGATCTGTTAGTAAGCTTGGTTTGGTCAGCTTAGTAGTTTTGACATTTTCTTGTTCCTAGCATTTATTTGATGATAGTGTGCATGTGTAGTGTTTGCTAGGGCATGTGATTTTATGTGCTTTAGATTATCTTTTGATATGTCCAGTAGGTTTATTTGGTAGATAATTACTTGGTTTACTTGCTGGTTAAGTTTGAGATAAGTTGCATGAGTAGTTTGTGAGTTATGGAGGTTGTATGTGATGTTTGAGTTGAAAACAGAGCCTCTGTTTTCCTTAATTTCGAGGCTGTTAGGATCAGATTCAGTTCTGGGTGATGTGGAATGTTTTGTAGGAAATTTCGTTAGCTTTCCATAGAGTCCTAGTTCACTGAATTTGGAGTTGTAGAACTCCTTGTGTGACTGTTTTAGTGACAGCATGTCGGGCTGTCATTTTCTGTTGATTTGTGAGTTGAGATGTTTTGGTTGGTGTAGGTTATTAGGGTTTCTTGTGTAAAATTTATCGTGTTTCTACCGAAGAGATATGCACTTACTAATAGCTTACATCATGAAGCATCCATCCCTCATACATATTTTACTTATTGCAAGTTGATATTCATGTAATCGTAATTATATCTTTTCTCCATCATATGCATCATCTCAGGATCGGGGGAAGGGTTCGAGGAGCTGATCGAGGAGCAGACGGGAGAGCTTCACCATCTGGGAGTGCAGTCCGGAGGAGCCATCGGAGGAGAAGAGTCGACAGACGACCTGCCTGAGTGCCCAAAGCACGTTCTAGCGACGTTCCTGCGAGGCAAGCCCCGGAGCATTCTGCCCTTTCCTAATTCTTCCAATTAATTTGACTTGAGTCTTTTATATGTTTCCTGCATTAAGTTTAGGAAAATGGTTGAAACCGTTGATGCATTATGATCCTTGCTGAAAGTTGCCCATCCTATGTAGATGTCTAGGTTAATGCTTAGTATCATGATTGTTGTAGATAGTGATTACGGTCACTTGAGGAAAGCGTTGTGAACAATCACATGGGTGATTGTCAAGCTGCTGTTGAGAACCTGATAAAGTAAAACATGTGAGATTGGGTGGATATTGTGGTCTTTCCACCTGATCAATTAAGGACTTACCCTTTGTCGGAATGTGGTCGGAAGTTGAACGTACCTGGCATTTAGTAGGCTCCGCCGGGTCGTGAGCCACGAAGCTCGTGGGAATGTTAGGGGCCGGCCATGCTCGCTTTATCGCTCCTCCTTTGGTGATGGTTGGTGTGGTTAATCGGGCACAAGAAGATGCGCACGAGGGGTCGTACTCGTTGCTTATGCTCACTTGGGTGCTCGAGAAGGAGGGGGTAGCCGGCAAGACCGAGACTTTACGCCCCCGTAAAGCCCCGGGAGTGATCGGGTCTGCCTTTGCAAAGTAGACTTGGTTTGTGTCAGGGTATTCGCCAGCTGGTTTGCAAATCGATTCGAATCGCCATCTCTCCTGGTTAGTGAGAACCCGGGGTGCGTCCACGACAATGTAGTTTTAATTATTACAATATATGTTATTTATCATGTGCAGCTAATATAATTCTGATCAAGTTACTTATGCTGTTATTTATTCTACTGGGCAATGATTAATCTTAACTATACAGGATCTATGGTTATCTATCTAAATAAGTAACCCTTTTAACTTGGAAAAGTACAAGTAGCATGCATAGGTGCACTAAACAACCTTATTTGTGAAATTAATGTGAGTCAGCTAAACTCCAGATAAAGCCTAGCATGATCCTTGGAGTCTTTTATTTTATTTTGGACGGGTAAGTCTAGCTGAGTATTTTGTACTCAGGGTTTTATTCCCGTTGTTGTAGGTGAGCATGTGTACCATGGTTCTTTGTAAGACTTGTACATTTCCCGTTGATGAAGAGTAAGGCCAGGGCAAGGCAAATCTATATCCTTGTCTCATGCTGCTACAGGGATGACTATCTGTTGGCACTATTTTATATTTGTTTTCGCTAAAAGACTATTTGGTTTTCGAAACTACTGCTTCCGTACTTGAACCTGAGTTTGTAATAAATTATACTTCGCACTTTGATGTTTAATATATCGAACTTGGTTTGAAATACCTGCGGATTTTACTACCGAGCTCAACGATCCTGTTGTGTTGTTGATGAGTTTGAAATCACTCTGAGATTTCCGGAATACCGGGTTTATATGGACTCAAGTGTAGACTGTGATCGCTTCGGTGATTACGAATTATACTTGATTTCTTATAAATTGGTCGGCTCTGTCACAGCTGGCATCAGAGCGTAGTTCGGTAATTACAAGTCCGATCTGGTATTTAAATTAAAATGAACCACTAATCTATTGCGAAAAGTTTGCGAAACAAAATCTTTTAAGTGGTGTGAGTAAAAGATTTGCAAAATTAGTAGTGCCTTGGTCATACCCTTTATGCCCAATTAAGGACAGTCAGGTGGCTTGGCTAACTGGGAATGGGTTAATGCATCATATTTTGTTGTTTGTGCTTGGTTGCCGTGCGGCCGGTGAGTACGGGGCTACTCACTTGAGTGGTCATGAATGGATCGAAATACCTCTACGCCCGGTAATGATTGTTCAATGCCTCTACGCCCAAGGTAATGGTGTGAGTGTGAGAGCATGATCGGATGAATGCCGGTCTAGGGGAAATAAAATGATTTTTGAGAGCTCCATGGTCGGGTAGTGCCCCCGTAGACTTGTGTATGGGTACACGGTGTGTGCTGGGTGTAAATGTGATTTTCCCGCATGGTATGCGATGATCGTTGGGTGGACCTGACGAAGCAGGTATATGCAATTTAATTTCTTGCATTGCATAAATATATTGTGGGCTGAAATGAATTGCAGGTACACTAACAGCGCAATGCGTTAGATCGACTAGACACGTCTTATTTTCTTTTTGAGAGATCGTAGGTTGCCACCATTAAAACGAATAGAGAAATCTCTTTCCTATTTTGTGAGATGCGTAGGAAACGTTCATGCATCATGTTTAAAATTTTACATCATGGCATTCATGCATTTTCCATCCTTTCCCCTAATTAGTACTCGCCCTATTTGGTTAAAACTGGACTATTGTTTCTCAATCTCACATTATCTCCTAAATCTTGCTACAGATGGCTCCAACCCCAACTTCCGGTAGTGGTACTATTGCGGACAAGAAGTTTGGTATGCCTACAGTGCTGTGGCGTGTACTCAAGCAGATCGGGTACACAGTGGCACCTACTTACACTTGGGAGACAGCCCCGCAGGCAGAACAGATTGTTACTAGAGTGCACCTGGTGATCCCTGCCCTGGCAGACAGTGCTGTGTGGGTAGGATGGGACATTACTGTGTATGGACTATCCCCTGAGGCTACAGCCGACAATGCTGCATTTCGGGTGCTGAGGAGTTTGATGGTGGACCACCCTGAGGTGTTGGTTGGGACGGCTGCTTCCAGCTTTCCCTGGGCCGACCCCCTTTTCACTGCTTGGGAGCAGGGTGGCATGGACCCTTTGCGGAGGGGACGAGACGAGGAGCGGGATAGCACTTGTGACGCCATGAGTGCTATGTTCGCTATGATGCAGATGGCAGTTGGTTCAGAGGACAAGGCATAGGGGGCTATCGCAGTTGTGGTTCGTCAGAGGGGGTGAGATAGATCAGTTGATCCGGGATCGCAGGAGGCTGCGTGGCATGCTGAGGCGTGCTACAGAGGAGAAGGATGCTGCAGGTCAGTCCAAGAGCAAGGAAGAAAGCCATGCAGAGCAGGAGTTAGCAAAGATGAAGAAGCAGGTGTCGAGTCTTCTGGCACAGTTAGCAGTCAGCAGGAAGGCGAATGGATCCTTGAGCATGCATCTTCAGACTGCCCAGTTGGCAAGAAAGAGGGCTGAGGCCGCCTACAAGGAGATCAAGGAGAAGCTGGAGAACTTGGAGTGCGAGTACACCAACGTGAGAGAGGAGTACTACCGTTTGTACTACGCCTATCACTACCCTATGGGTGCAGACGACGAGGACCTTCAGATAGAGAGTGCAGCAGCAGCGCCAGCTGAGGACGACCAGGATGGAGACCCCACTTCTCGTGCACCACAGGAGTAGATGACTGTGATGCCACGTTTAGTTTCCAGCTAGATGATAGCACGTAGACCTCGATCTAGTTGAGACACCATTGTAGCCGAGCGGTGTAGTGCCACTATTATCATGTAATTAGCTTTTTATTCGTGAGACCATCAGCATGTAAGACTTGGATCCGTAATATTTTGAGACCTTATTGTATCCGTCGAGGCCTTAATTTAGTTGTGCCCTCTATTGTGATCGGTTTTATGGTAATTGCGACTCTTTGTCAAATGCGAAATCATGCCGGTTGTGCAACATCTTGTTGCCATTGTTGCGAATTCTTGGTACACATATTGCGTTGACATAACCGTGATGTTGATGAAAGACCGTATTGAGTTTATTGTTACCTGTTATTGTGGATGAATTTATTCTCTCAATAAATTCCGCGTAACTTAAATTCAATATCTACACTTTGGACAACATCATCTGATGGTTATTGTTGATTCAATTGTGCAGATGCCGCAAACTCGATCTGGTGCTAGGGGAGATCGACAACAGCCACCTCCCCAGAACCCGGAGCAGTTCTTTGACCAGCTCTTGGGGGAGTTGCGTAACATCACACGCAACACTGAGCAGGGAGGAGGCCGAGGTGGTGCTGATGGTGATGGGTTCCAGTCGTACAAGAACTTTAAGGCCACAGAACCACCAAAGTTTACTGTGGCAAATGAACCCATGGAGGCTGAGGAATGGCTGACCTCAGTAGAGGAGAAGTTTCGTTTGGTGAATCAATGCGAGACCCGTAAGGCGAGAATATGCAAGCCGCACTTGTTGGAGGGACCCCGGGGGATATGGTGGAAGAATCACCGTGCTACTTTTCCCGCCAATGTTCCTATCACTTGGTACCCAGTTCTGCCAGCTTTTAAGTAATACCTACATACCTGCTGGTGCCCTGGCAAAGAAGTTGGGAGTGTTCATTAAGCTCAGTCAGGACAACAAGACCATGAACGAGTACCTACAGGCTTTTAACAGTTTGTCTAGGTATGCTCCTGACATGGTCGACACTGAGGAGAAGAAGTTGGCTAGCTTCAAGAGAGGGTTGAACCTCAAAATGCAGAAGACCATGGGAAACTCCACCAGGGATACTTTTCGTGCCTTTGTGACTGATTGTCTTCATCAGGAGGAAAGTAATGCTTTGTATACTGCATCCAAAGGCAAGAAGAGACCGTTTGAGGGAAACTCAGGACAGGGCAGTGGTTCCTTTGGACGTCGTCAGAACTACCGCCCACCTGCCGCGCCTTCACGTTACGCCCCACCCCAGAAGAAGAATCAAGCTGGAAACCCACGTTTCAGGAGGTTTTTGCGCCTACTCAGAAAGGAAAGCCTACACAGGGGAGTGTTCCACGCCCTGTGCCCTTCAACCACAACAATTGTTTCAATTGTGGTAAGCCCGGGCATTACTCCAAGTCTTGCCCGCAGCCCAGGAAGAACTACAAGCAGTATGTGGGCCAGGCACACTTTGCCAATGTCAAGGAAGTTCCTGAAGGAGAGACCGTGATAGCCGGTACGTGTTTAGTTAACATTCGTAGTGCTGTTGTTTTATTTGATTCTGGATCATCGCATTCATTCATGAGTCAAGAGTTTGCACAGAAGAATGGGGAACAAATCACTGACCTAGGGTTTGGCTACCGGATTAGTTCAGCAGGGGCTGACCAGTTGACTAGGCAGAGGGTTAATGATGTGAAGATCATGATGGGTGATTTAGAAATAATAACCTCGTTGATAGTTTTACCCGGTCTGTGTTTGGATGTCATCCTCGGGATGAATTGGATGAAGAGTTGGGGTGTAATCATAGATACGGTGAATAGAGTAGTACACTTGAAGCATCCCCATGATTTGACTGAACACCAGGTTTTGTTACCTAGAGCCATTGACCTTAACCGTGTTTCAGCTGCGTTGCAAGTGACTGAAATCTCTGACATACCTGTAGTCTGTGAATTCCCGGACGTTTTCCCGGAAGACCTACCTGGATTGCTGCCAAATAGGGACGTTGAGTTTGCAATAGAACTAATCCCAGGGACTGCCCCTATATCTCGAAGACCCTACCGAATGCCGCCCAATGAGTTAGCAGAACTAAAAGTACAACTTTAGGAGTTGCTTGAGAAAGGTTTCATTAGACCTAGTTCGTCACCTTGGGGATGTCCAGCCTTGTTTGTGAAGAAGAAAGATCAGACGCTGAGAATGTGTGTGGATTATAGGCCACTCAATGCGGTAACAGTGAAGAATAAATACCCGTTACCCCGCATTGACATACTTTTTGACCAGTTGTCTCGAGCCAAAGTGTTCTCAAAGATAGACCTTCGATCTGGGTATCATCAGATTAAAATCAGACCCCAGGATATACCCAAGACCGCATTTTCTACGCGGTATGGTTTGTACGAGTATCTCGTCATGTCCTTCGGCTTGACGAATGCTCCAGCGCATTTCATGTGTTTGATGAATTCGGTGTTTATGCCTGAACTGGATCAGTTCGTGGTTGTATTCATCGATGATATATTGGTGTATTCTGAAAATGAGGAACAGCATGCTGAGCATTTGAGGATAGTCTTGGAGAGACTCAGAGAGCATAAGTTGTATGCTAAATTCAGTAAGTGTGAGTTTTGGCTGAAGGAAGTGCATTTTCTGGGACATGTATTATCCGAGAATGGAATTTCAGTAGATCCTAGTAAGGTGCAAGAGGTGCTGGATTGGAAAGCACCCGTTTCAGTTTCTGAGATCCGAAGTTTCCTAGGGTTAGCTGGATACTATCGTAGGTTTATACCTGATTTCTCCAAAATAGCTAAACCTATGACCCGATTGTTGCAGAAGGAAGAGAAATTTGTGTGGACACCGGAGTGCGAAGCAGCGTTTCGTACCTTGCGAACGTTGTTGACTACGGCTCCCGTGCTCGCACAACCTGATATTCAGAAGCCCTTTGATGTGTATTGTGACGCATGTGGTACCGGATTGGGATGCGTACTCATGCAGGAAGGTAGAGTTATTGCGTATGCATCGCATCAGCTAAGGAAGCATGAGGTTAACTATCCAACCCATGACTTAGAACTTGCTGCCGTGGTACATGCATTGAAGATTTGGCGACATTACTTACTTGGTAATGTATGTCATGTCTATACTGATCATAAGAGCTTGAAGTACATTTTTACCCAAGAGGAGTTAAATATGAGACAGAGAAGGTGGTTAGAGCTGATAAAGGACTATAATATAGAGTTGCACTATCATCCGGGCAAAGCCAATGTTGTTGCGGATGCTTTGAGCAGGAAATCACATTGTTTGCTGGGACAAGTCGAATCTATGGAGGTTTTTCCTCCTATGCATCCGGCTATCCTATGTAATATTCAAGTACAGAATGAGCTGGAGAGCAAAATTGTTGAGGGCCAGAAAGTGGATAAAGGAATCTCGCATATCAAGAAGAAGTTAGAAAAAGGGCCTAGTGATCATTTCGAGTTGATGAGAGTGGAATTCTTTGGTATGATGATCGGCTTGTTGTGCCAAAGGATCGAGAGTTGAGGGAACAGATTCTAACAGAGGCTCACTCGTCAAAGATAACAATTCACCCCGGTAGTAACAAGATGTATCGGGATTTGAGAACCAGATTTTGGTGGACAAAGATGAGAAAGGAGATTGCTGCATATGTAGCTCGATGTGACAATTGCTACAGAGTTAAAGCTGTACATATGAAGACTGCAGGATTGTTGCAACCATTGCCAATTCCTGATTGGAAATGGGATGAGATCACAATGGACTTAATTGTTGGATTGCCACATACCCAGAGGGGATTTGACTCTATTTGGGTGATTGTGGATCGTTTAACCAAGGTTGCCCATTTTATTCCGATTAACATAAGCTACGAGGCCCACCAATACGCAGAGCTATACATTGCCCATGTACTTTGTTTGCACGGAGTACCTAAATCAATAGTGTCGGATCGTGGATCAAGTTGGACCAATCGTTTTTGGGAGAGCCTACAGGAAGCCTTAGGAACCAAATTACTTCATAGTTCCGCTTATCACCCACAAACCACAGGCCAAATAGAACGAGTAAACCAAATACTAGAAGATATGTTGAGGGCGTGTGTGTTGTCAGCAAAAGGTTCTTGGGACAAATGGTTGCCTTATGCAGAGTTCTCATACAATAACAGTTATCAAGCCAGTATTTAGATGGCACCTTTTGAAGCATTGTATGGGAGGAAATGTAGAACGCCTCTAAACTGGATAGAAACAGGAGAACGACCCTACTATGGAATTGATCTGATAGATGAAGCTGAGCAGAAGGTGAGGATTATAAAGCAAAACATGAAAGCTGCCCAAGATCGCCAAAAGAGTTATGCCGACAAGCGTAGAAAGCCCATTAGGTTCAGTGTTGGTGACTATGTTTACTTAAAGGTGTCACCAATGAAGCGAGTGCAGCGTTTCGGAGTAAAGAGAAAGTTAGCGCCTAGGTTCGTAAGCCCCTATAAGATTTTAGCCACTAAGGGAGAGGTAGCATATCAGTTGCAGTTACCACAGGAGATGGGAAGGATTTTTGATGTTTTTCACGTATCACAACTGAAGAAATGTTTGAGAGTTCCTGAGGAGCAAGTGCCAATTCGGAATATTGAAATAAGTCAAGATTTAACCTATTATGAGAGTCCAGCAAAGGTGCTAGACACTAAGGAGAGAGCCACTAGAGGAAAGGTAGTGAAGCAATACAAGATCCTTTGGGGAAATCATGGTGAAAACGATGCAACATGGGAAACAGATGAATATCTTCTGAGGAACTATCCACAGTTTTATAAAGAATGGTTAGTTTCGCCGAATCTCGGAACGAGATTCTTTTTAGAGGGAAAGATTTGTAACACCCTAGGTGTTAAGCATCTTGAAAGCATGATCTTTTGCATAGCATCATCATCATTTCATGCATAATCATGTGTTAGTAGAATTCACTTTGAATTGCTCTCATTTCATGCTTGTTTGATCTAGCTACTATAGGATCTTAGCTATAATGATGTTTTGGACCTAGATTGTGCCTAGATATATTTTTGACATAATTTAGGACCATGTTTGAGCTTGAGTTTCAACTTAGAAATTTTATTTTAAATCTGCCCTAGAGGTCAAACCTCTTTGACCCATTTTGAAACTCCTCCTTTCAAAAGTGCTTGATAGAAGTGTTTCTAGCAAAAATTTTCTATAGATGAAATGTAGTACTTTTTATGTAGAGCAAATTATCTTTTATAAGTTTCTTGTGAAAAGGCTTGGAAATGGTTCAAATAGTGCCCAACAGTTTGGGTCAAATTTGAGTCAAATTCAAACTCTGTTTTGACAAGTTTCATTTGACCTTGCTGTTTTTAATTTTTAGTTTCAAATCTAGGCCGAATTAGAAAAAGTTCATATTGAGTGTTTTGTAGCTTATGAAATTCTCTACAAAGTTGATGTTTTGACTTTTTCCAAATTCCACACGGATCTCGAGGCACAGGCCAAAAACAGTCGCTGGTTCAAAAACAGAGTAGGGGACTTGTCGGCTCGTCGCCGGCCCGACACCACAGCGTCGACGTGGCCGCACGCGGACGCCGACGTATGGCCCGGATGGGCCGTTACCGGTCGGCGCCGCATAAATAGGGCGCCGCGCCGCGCCCTAACCCTAGCTTCACTCCACCACCGCGCCGGCCGCTCGGCGTGGAAAGCGCCGCCTTGGCGCCATCGCCGTCGATCCCGAGCTCCGCCGCCGCGTTCGCCGCCGTCACCACACCAATCCACCCCAAATTAGATCCCTAGCGTCGCAATGAGCTGCCCTATCTAGAGCAATCGTCGAGAGGAGGTAAGGATCGAGGTACGGACCTCATTTCCCGTCCCGACGCGCCGGCCGGCGAGTCCGCCATGGCCGCCGTCGAGGCAAGCTCACGTTCGAGCTCATAGGTCGCTTTAGATCCTTTCTTTTTCATGTTTCCAAGTCGCCCAGAGGTACTTGAGCTCCCGAGCTAGATGGATGAGTAGATCGAGCCGTCGTTTCGCCCGGGAAGCGTCGTCGCCGACGCAGCCGCTGCCCGTGACCGCCGCCGCAAGGCCAAGGCGTCCGTTTCTTCGCCGTTGTTGCTCCGTTGAGGCTCTAGCTTGCTTGCATGTCACCTATGTTGCTTAAGGAGTCGAATGGGCATTAGTTTGCCGGCTTCCACGCCGAAACGGCCGGACCGCCGCCGTCTGCGTCGCCGGCGCGCCGCCGCCGCCGTAGGTCGCGCTTAGAGTCGATTTCTTTTGGGGAAAATGGTATGGATCGAAAGCTCTTGTCGAGAGGAAGCCGTAGGTGTCCTTGGTTCGTCGGGAAACCCGCCGCCGGCGGAGATCCGCCGCACCCGCCGCCGCGCTTCTGCCCCTGTGTCACTGACATGCGGGCCCCGCCCGATTTTTCCTTTTCTTTTTCTTTTTGTTTTTCCAGTTTTGCTTGAAAAGCTTTAGAAATTCATAACTTGGTCATTTGAAGTCCTTTTTGAGTGAGACAAATCTTGCCATGCTTGTTAGGTGATAGGCTACAGTATAAAATTATGAAACCCTATTTTCTGAGAACTTTTATATAGAGTTTTATTTATGGCCATAAATGCATGGAAATTGAGGAAAATCATATCTTTTAATTGGTGCAAGATAAAAATATGCTTCCTGTGTAAAAGGTGCTTGTTTTTCGTGAGTAGAGTCCAGGAAAAATAGCATGAATGGTATGTTCTGTAGAAGAAATGTGATTTTCTATTTATGTACTATTTACCATGTGATCTTTAGAAATTCATAGAAAATTTAATATTTGGGTTTTTGATGTGAAACTTGGTGTGTTTGTGTTTGATAGGTTTTAGAAGCTTATCATACTCAGAAATCTGTTGTCTCGACACTTTTCATAGTACAAAGTATTTTCATGCTTAGGTTTGGTGTAAACTTGTCATTTTTGTGTAGGACTGTATGAGCATGATCTTGCCCTGAGATTTTTATGGTAGATGTTATATTGCAGTACTATGCCCTGGTAATTTTTGTAGAATTTTCTGAAGTAGGTATGTATTTATCATATTTATGATGCATGGAAAATAGGCTAGAAATATGTGTTTATATGAAGTTGGTGTGTATTAGTATTTTTATTATGTGTTTCTAGCATGAATAGGATCTGTTAGTAAGCTTGGTTTGGTCAGCTTAGTAGTTTTGACATTTTCTTGTTCCTAGCATTTATTTGATGATAGTGTGCATGTGTAGTGTTTGCTAGGGCATGTGATTTTATGTGCTTTAGATTATCTTTTGATATGTCCAGTAGGTTTATTTGGTAGATAATTACTTGGTTTACTTGCTGGTTAAGTTTGAGATAAGTTGCATGAGTAGTTTGTGAGTTATGGAGGTTGTATGTGATGTTTGAGTTGAAAACAGAGCCTCTGTTTTCCTTAATTTCGAAGGCTGTTAGGATCAGATTCAGTTCTGGGTGATGTGGAATGTTTTGTAGGAAATTTCGTTAGCTTTCCATAGAGTCCTAGTTCACTGAATTTGGAGTTGTAGAACTCCTTGTGTGACTGTTTTAGTGACAGCATGTCGGGCTGTCATTTTCTCGTTGATTTGTGAGTTGAGATGTTTTTGGTTGGTGTAGGTTATTAGGGTTTCTTGTGTAAAATTTATCGTGTTTCTACCGAAGAGATATGCACTTACTAATAGCTTACATCATGAAGCATCCATCCCTCATACATATTTTACTTATTGCAAGTTGATATTCATGTAATCGTAATTATATCTTTTCTCCATCATATGCATCATCTCAGGATCGGGGGAAGGGTTCGAGGAGCTGATCGAGGAGCGGACGGGAGAGCTTCACCATCCGGGAGTGCAGTCGGAGGAGCCATCGGAGGAGAAGAGTCGACGGACGACCTGCCTGAGTGCCCAAAGCACGTTCTAGCGGCGTTCTACGAGGCAAGCCCGGAGCATTCTGCCCTTTCCTAATTCTTCCAATTAATTTGACTTGAGTCTTTTATATGTTTCCTGCATTAAGTTTAGGAAAATGGTTGAAACCGTTGATGCATTATGATCCTTGCTGAAAGTTGCCCATCCTATGTAGATGTCTAGGTTAATGCTCAGTATCATGATTGTAGTAGATAGTGATTACGGTCACTTGAGGAAAGCGTTGTGAACAATCACATGGGTGATTGTCAAGCTGCTGTTGAGAACCTGATAAAGTAAAACATGTGAGATTGGGTGGATATTGTGGTCTTTCCACCTGATCAATTAAGGACTTACCCTTTGTCGGAATGTGGTCGGAAGTTGAACGTGCACGGCATTTAGTAGGCTCCGCAGGTCGTGAGCCACGGCTCGTGGGAATGTTAGGGGGCCGGCCATGCTCGCTTTATCGCTCCTCCTTTGGTGATGGTTGGTGTGGTTAATCGGGCACAAGAAGATGCGCACGAGGGAGGGTACTCGTTGCTTACGCTCACTTGGGTGCTCGAGAAGGAGGGGGTAGCCGGCAAGACCGAGACTTTACGTCCCGTAACGTCCTGGGAGTGATCGGGTCTGCCTTTCCAAAGTAGACTTGGTTTGTGTCAGGGTATTCGCCAGCTGGTTTGCAAATCGATTCGAATCGCCATCTCTCCTGGTTAGTGAGAACCCGGGGTGCGTCCACGACAATGTAGTTTTAATTATTACAAAATATGTTATTTATCATGTGCAGCTAATATAATTCTGATCAAGTTACTTATGCTGTTATTTATTCTACTGAGCAATGATTAATCTTGACTATACAGGATCTATGGTTATCTATCTAAATAAGTAACCCTTTTAACTTGGAAAAGTACAAGTAGCATCCATAGGTCTACTTCGCACTCTGATGTTTAATATATCGAACTTGATTTGAAATACCTGCGGATTTTACTACCGAGCTCAACGATCCTGTTGTGTTGTTGATGAGTTTGAAATCACTCGAGATTTCCGGAATACCGGGTTTATATGGACTCAAGTGTAGACTATGATCGCTTCGGTGATTACGAATTATACTTGATTTCTTATAAATTGGTCGGCTTTGTCATAGTGCTCCTTTCCTGAAAGAGTCGACAAGGTGGTAGCGATTCAAAATTGTTAGCGTAGGTTATTGCACGCATTTTCTCTCGCTTGAGAATACCTCCGCCGGCGTCTTTGGGACCCCTATCCCTAACGGTTCCCCCCTTCCCATTGAGGGGCGAACGGTCACGGGCGGAGGCATGCCTTCGCTCTCAACAAGTTGCGGCGGCGGGCGGAGGTGTTGAGGGTTCCTCCCCCCCGGGACGCGTTCGCGTGGGACCTTCGCTTTGAAGAATCCGAAGCGTCGCGGTTGCAACGGACAAAAAATCGCGCCCTTCGAGGCCGATGTGACCGTTTCCGCCCGTTGGTCGCGACCGCTCGTTTTGGGATGCGAAGGGTTGCGGTATGATGACTAAAAGGCGGCCTTTCCCCGGGGGGCGGAGGGCACCCCGGCCATCGCTTTCGCTCCCCGCTGTTCCTGCTTTTCGTGCTTTCCACTTGCTCACTTCATCGCTTTTTGCTTTCGTGCGTCTCCACTTGCTTTGATAGCTTGCTTAGTTGCATGCGCGCTTGCTCTGAGTCGTCTAGCGTAAGGGGCCGCTTTCCCCGCCGCGAGCTCTTCGGGCCATACGCGGAGCTTCTGCCGTATCGGTCGAGCCAGTTTGCTCGTCTTTACGAGGAGTGTATCTTTGGGACGCTGCTCGCGCTCACGACTTAGAAGAAACCCTCTCCTACGCCGAGGCATCCATCGGAGATTTAATGGCGCGCGAAGACATCGACGCCACGCATGAGCTGGGTTCGTCGAGGATGACCCAGTCCATGCTCGACGACCTCCGCCAGAAGGGGTACATTCGTGCTGATCATGAGGTGAAGCTTCCTCAAGGGGAGGCGGTGCCCGTCTTTGCGAGCCGCAGAGAGCGATGATGGGGATCGTCTTCAGGGACTTCTTCACGTGTGATCTCCGCCTGCCCTACTCCTCTTTCCTGCGAGCGGTCGTGGAATCCTTCGATGTCCAGATCCACCAGCTGACCCCCCACGCGTTCCTCGCCCTGGCGAAGTTCGTGTGGGCTTGTGAGTCGTATGGTGGGGAGGCGGAGATCAACACCTTCGTCAGTTACTACGAGCTGCATAAGCAGCCGAAGTCCCGGAAGATGGCTGACGGGAGCGAGAAGAAGCTGCAATTTGGATGCTACACTTTTAGTCCGCGGCGCCACCAGGGCGAGGAGAAGGCGGAGATCTCCTACGCCCAGAAGAACAAGTGGGAGCCCGGGTGGATGGACTATTGGTTCTATGCCAAGTAACCCCGGACAGAGCGGACGATTGACGGGGTTGTTGTGAGCCGGTACCGGTTCGTGTCGAAGCTCACCCCCGTCGACATCGTCGCTCGGCCGGAGCCTAACGACAAGGAGTCGGAGAAGCGGGAGAAGAGTCGTGAGGCCTTTCTCCTGGCTGCCCGCACTCCGCCGGCCGTGACCTGATAGAGGAGCTCAGCGGCGAAGTACTCACCCCTGAAGCGCGACAAGGACGGGTTCGAGGTGGAGAGGGTCGACCTCCCGTGTTCGGGAAGCGGAGATGGTCCCGTGCCCGCGCCTCGGCCTGCAGCTACCCGAAGGCACGAGCGCGGATGCTTTCTTGATGACGGTGGAGATGGAGGCCCAGGAGATTTTGGGACCCATCACCACGAAGGAATTTCTTGCGCGGAGGTCTCAGGCGGGGAACATGCCCCGGCTGAACCGCGTTCTCGAAGAGATGGGGGTCACTTACGGCCCCCATAAGGTGCCCGGTAAGGTGTTGGCGGACATTGAGCGCCGCGAGGCGGAGGAGGCCGCTAAGCTAGAGAAGGCAGCCTCCGCGGTGCCTGCTCAAGCCGAGAAGAGGAAGGCTCCTCCTCTTACACGGGGGAAGACCAAGAAGAGCCGGGCGGATTAGGGGGCCTCCACCCGCCTTCTTGCGGCTTTGGTCACCGCCACGGCCAAGGAGGAGGCCAAGAAGAAGAAGCAGCTAGCCCAGAAGCAGGGTCAAAAACAAACCGTGCGGAGAGGTAATCCTCCGGCGCTGCTCCCGTTGAGGGGTTCGGTCGTGTTGAGAACTTCGTCGCCGCCCCTTCCGGTGACTTGGTGGCTCTTCTTGGCGGAGGTGGCACCGGTTCTGTCCTCCGTCTTTGGGCCCGCCTCCCCTACCATCGCCGCCTGCAAGCGGGCCTTTGATGGTGGGGCCGCGTTGGAGGTGTCTAAGGTCATGGCTGACCCTATGGACGGTTTTCCCTGCTCGACCGGTAGCTCCGCGAGCTCGCAGGGTGAGGTGCACGGGAGAAACCAGTCGGCGTCCAAATCAGCCGAGGTTGTTTCGGGCCAGGAGGTACGAGTTGAGTCTGCCTCGGAAGATTCGTTTGTGCTCCCGGCAGGTGTGAATATCACTTACGTTCAGATGCAGGAACTCCGGGCTGCTCATCGCGGCCAAGGCAAGACTAAACTCTTGAAGCGAGACCTCCGGTGTGCAGGTGGTGAAGGCGGCGGCAGTTCTTGAGGGGCTGCGCAATAGGGCTGCCTCCGCTCGTCTTGCTGATTTTGGTTTGTTTCTCAAGTTTCAATTCCTTTTGGGCGCTGTCTTAGCTTTTCAATCCTGTTGATGTATTGTTTTTCTTTTCAGATGGCGGCGAAGATGCCGCTGCCGGCCTGGAGATGGTTTCCCCCCATCTTGTCGCCGAGGGCAGCCTGAGTGAGTCATCTCCACTTGCTTTTTTTTTTTTTTTTTACGGTTTGTTGTTTTTTATTCTTGAATTTGTTCACTCTTCTGATTAGACGCTATATGCAAATATTTTTCAGAGGGCGATGTTCAGGAGGTTCTGAACAAGGCCGTGGATCAGAGTGTTGCGGTATGTTTTGTACGCTTTTTAGTTGCGTGGTTTCGCTTTATTGTGTTGGCGGAGGTCTAATCCTTTGTTTGCAGATGACTACCAGCCTGGAGTGTGTGCGCTCTCGGGTCGCTCCCGGGAGCTCTGTCTCACAACAAGATCCTAACGGACCCGACGGCGCGGGCCTCTGCTTTGAAAGAGGCGAAAGAGGCCTCGGACAAGTTGCTGTCGGACGAGTGGGAGCTTCGCTTGAAGGAAGCAGTGGCGGCGAAGGGGGCGCAGGATGAGTTGGCCGCTCGCGCGGAGAGGGCTGAGAAAGCCCTTCGTGACGTGGAGGCGAAGCTTGAGGAAGCCAAGGCCAGCCTCACTTCATCGCGCGCTCAAGCGTCGGAGAAGCAGAGGCAATTGGACGGGATCTACGCCTCTTGCACTTCCGTCGCTCATTCATATGTGCAGGTGTTGACACCTGTTATAGCATAATATTAATAGTCAACTAAATATGAAATAAGGGCTTAAAATGAATATCAACATAGACTAGGGGTCTAACTAATATAATTCCATGAGCTTTGGTGATTTATATCTTTTCGAGGGGACTTAATGAGATAAATGCGAGAGAAGAATGGAGAAAGTTCGAATATATCTCACATACGATGACAAGACTTAACCGTGAAGTAACTCAACCCAAAATGTGGACTAAAACACTCTAGAAGGTACCAGAAGACACCAGGAGAAACCTAGCTCGGTTTGGCCACCAGGAGAAACCTAGCTCGTTCACCCCCTGGCCCCAGGGCTAAACGCGAATTCATTCTATCTCATTCTATTCATTATCTCTCAGTTGTAGAGGTGTCCCAATATAAGGATAACCTCTCTCTGGGATTAGTGAATTAGAAGTAGATTAGAAGAAGATTAGTTATGTAATTAGAAATAGATTAGCCATGTAATTAGAACTAGATTAGATCTAACTTAGATCTAATCAAGAGTAAAGGAGAGAGGAGCTATGCTCTGTTCGAGATGTCTTTGAGTATGGTATGTCTTTGTATCTTCTCTACAAGACTTATGATTTATATATTTATCTTCTCTATTCACTTCCATGCTTTTCATATATGGTTAAGTATAGTTGTTATGCTATTGTATGGGATCTCCGCTCGTATTGAGGACTCTAGTTATTCATGGTAGCTAGAGTAGTAATCGATAGTGTAGACATGTTGTCTAGGCTATTGGTTACCTGAGGTTGCGCCCAAACCTACGGATAGTTGTGGTAGCCCGGGGGGTGACAGCCCTGTCGGGGCCTTTGTAGTCCACCACGTATGGGTTGGTGTTTTCGTAGAGCTTTAGGCAGCCTTCTCCGAACTACCTTCCTCCCAGTCTTTCTCGAGAGTTGGAAAGGAACTGTTGCTCCAAAGTGCAGTAGTGTAATTGCTATCATAGAACCTAAGTAATAGAGAAGTATCCAAGAACCTTGATCTCTCCCTTTGACCTCTTGATTAGTTTAGTTTTTCTTTGATATCTTAGGTAGGTTATTATTTTATGCTTTGATATTTATTTATCCTTTAACATTTACCCCCTCACTATAGTTTAGTGGTTTGCTAAATTAGTGGATACATGATTGTGACTTATTAGAATTCTTTAGTCAAAGCTTCCCTGTGGATACGATACTCTAGAATACTCATCCTAGGGAAAAGCTAGAATGGTAGGTGTTCTGTGCGCTTGCAGAATCCTTCATATTCTTTTAGCACTTAACAAGTGCCAACAAGCTTTTTGGCGCCGTTGCCGGGGAAGCAATTGGCCTAAAGATTCTAATAATGATCATGATGTCTGCTAATTTAGTGTATCACTAGCTTTAGTAGGATTACCCTTGTTCTGTTGAGTTGTGGAATAGGCAGGACAAAAGATGTCGTTGCGACCTTCCGACAAGATTCCACAAGAAAAGAAAAGAAAAAGAGATTGAAGAGCCCAGGGTGCCTGATAATTCAAGATTCATTACACATTGGAACCCTGCTATCTCAAGGTATGTATTTAAATATATATTATTCTAACCATGTATAGATTGAAGAAGAAGTCGCCGCCACAAGAATTCAATGCACACATCTCAAGTGACGTACATAGAAGCTGCACATCACGGTAAGTATGATCAATAAAGGTGAGAAAGTCTTGCTCATGGACTCTAAACCTATTGAGTAGTTATCCTTTTAATTTCTTGCATTCATTGCATCAATTCATGCATTCACTCCGCTTAGTTTATGTTTTCTGATAGTAGATCCATTGCATGTTTAATCCCATTGCATCTATCCATACCATTTGTATCTAAAAAAAAATCCTTACCATGATCATGCTCTTTCATCTCTAATTGGATAAATCTCTATAGTGCTTTCATGCTACCTTTTTCTACTATAGTATGCTTTAGTTTGGGAGTACTCTATAGGCCTTTAGGGTTTTTTCCAAAGGTTTTTAAATTAAGCGTGGTGCTTAGGTTAAAATGCCTTCCTTAATTGAATTAGACATGGAGTCTAGTTTGGTTATTGAACTAAGAATTGCTTGCGTAGACATTGATTATTGTGTTGGACTAACCCCTGCGAGAAAACTCTCAAATCCAATTCGGGTAAGTCAAGAGATGAACTTAGATCAGAGATGAAGCAAGGCATATGATGAACTCCAACCTTGTGCAAAAAGACACGGCTCATTCATGGAAAAATTGTAAGTATTAAATATCATTCACTCTGTCTTTTGCTACAAGTTACCTTTGCCTTGATCCACATACTAGAGTGCAGCCATAAAAAAAAAGTGTTATTAGACTTGATAAAAGAGTCTGTGCTAAGAGTAAACAAAGAACTACCTTTTCATTAGCATAGATGAGATCTTATGAACTTTGGACAACAACCCCTGTTTCGACCATGTTGTATATTCCCTCGGGTATGTGTCCACTAAAAATTTGCAGGAAGGGTCTATGCTATGTCCATTCGATGAAGAAGAGTGTCATATAACACGATTTAGGAAAGCTATCACTCGAAAGAAGTGGATGGACAAAGTTACAGGCCATAAGAACATCAAAGACAGGTAAGTGAATACAACTCACATATTTTTATACAACTTTTGTCTTATGTTCTAAAAGAAAAGAAAAATAATATATATATCTGAGCACATGATGGCTCATGGTAAAAAGTAACATGTTCCTAGGACAAGTTCCCTTCGGGTATTCTTTGTCACTAACCTTGCAGAAACAAAGGATGAACAATGTCTAAGGACAAGGTGATTGCAACACACGATTAGGGACGGTTCAGCATTCACACTTGAAGTCCGAGTGACGGGGAAGGCTCAAGCATGGGGGATGAAGGTCGACTCTTCTAAAGATCATCCGACATTACTCTTCCTCTACTCAAGCTCCCATCACTCTCGACATCTTTGGTTTGCAATCCCTTTACTCACAATTACTTTATCTCTCTAAAGTTTGAATGGTTAATAGATGTCATGCATAAAAATCAAACTTAAGATATCATAAAATTTCCAAGCGGAGAGAAAGTAATGGTGAGCATATAAAATATCCAATCAAAACTTCTTCTGGCATAAAAGCAACCTTGAGCTCCATGACAGTTTTACCTTTGTTTACAATTACTTGGATTCCTTCGGGTATCATTTGTCAACTAATATTACAGAAATAAAATCATGAGAGGAGCAAAAAGGTCTAAGCACAATTCAAAGACAAGAAAGAAAGGGCGATGCAATAAAAGAGACAAGTGAAGAAGAGGATACACAAGAGGCCAAAGAAGGAAAGCTTCAAGCAGATGGAAAGGTCCATCACGAGGTGTTACGGTGGCAGCATGCTTCAAAAATTAAGGTAACATCTTGAGGTAAGTTGTCAATAAATAAGCTTTTCCTCAACTATGGCGTGTTTATAAACAAATAGCCAAACATGTTAGAGCAACACCTTTGCCTGATCCAACTTCATTAGCTCAACATGTTTTGTTTCTTAGTTGTTCCTACCACCATTCTTTTGATCTCTTAGTCCTCATCTTGTAAGCCGGAATATTTCTTACCTTGCTTTGGAAGAACATAATCATAATCATGTTTTTGATGTTTAGATTAGAAAACCCTTCCAAGAGTCAACGAGCTTGATTTGATCTGTCGAATGTTTTAATCACAAACAATCATGCTCAATCTTCTGATCTTGTCACCCAAGTTAGGTTTAAGAAAAGTGTATAATAAATCAACTCTATCTTGTTTGTTGTGCCTATGGTTAGAGAAGAATGAATGAAGTTTTGGTTCTGTTGGTGTTTTCTCACCAACAGAGCCCATGCACTTGATCTCTACCATGACTTTGCAAGCAGGACACACTTTGAGCAAAATGGTGGAGAAGCCTACTAGTCTCTCCTGAATTCAACAAGTGAATGTCCTACAAGCATGCACACTAAACAAGAAGCTGCTTACGCTTCACTCCAACTCATAAGGCTAAGAACATGGGTGATGTCATCCTTCACCATCTCAAGGAGCACGACCATCAAGATCAGATAATACACTCAAGGAAATAACAAGGTAAGAAGTCTCGTTCGAGAGGACTTAAAACAACGAACCCTCATTTGAAAAGGTAAGATCGGTAGTTATCCATATTTACCTTATTGCATTGCATAATTGTTTTCCTTTAGCATATTTACATTATAGCACAAGCCTTGCATTAGAAAAGAAAATAAATATTTGTTTATTGCATATACATTGAAAAACTCTAAGCCCCATGTGAGTAATTTTGTGGCGTGTGACAACCCACAAGAATATTTATTGTGGTGGCATAAAAATAAAATAAATATGCATGCATCATCATCTTTATTTGCATAGAAAATCCAAAAATATTAATCTTTATTTGAACTACTTGTCTTAAAAGGAATTATCCTAATCATTGGCAACAAGAAGCAACGTGGCTAACCCCTAATGCTTAATCAAGTTCCACTAGCTTTGTTGTCTATTTGAGTTCAGCAGGATCCCAAGGAAAGAGAGACATGACACACATGGTGTCCAGCGTTAAAGAAGATCAATCGGCCACCATCACTATGTACCTCTACTTCCAACCATCAAGAACATTGAAGACTATGTCAACATCCAGCTTGGGGGAGTGCAACCCCCATGTATCCAGATAAGTATTCTCCTATCTTATTTAAATATTAGCTAGATTTGTTTGCTTTAGAAAGAAACAAAAAGATGAATAAATAGAGTCTATATAGTCTTTATTAAAGAGTCTTTATTATGGTGTGGTAATAAAATAAACTCTGAAGATTATCTCTAGCCTTGGAAATGATGAATAGTTGCTCCGTCGTAATTCCTTTCAAGTACCTACCTTTCAAGCTTAATTTCTCTCGAGCTTTTAAATGCAACTACTTTGACTTGAGATTGCTCTGAACCTGAAACCTGTGGGTAGCAAATGCTTGCTCTAAAGTTTAAGGTAATTGACGGATATGATATATGAGAGTCCGAGCTGCTATTTATCTTACTCCTAGTGATACTAGATTTCTGGAGATTTATCTTTTGAAAATTAAAGTGCACATGATAAGTTCCTGTGTGACAAGAGTGTTGAACCTCCTACCACAGCCATATATACATGCTCCCTAGATTAGGAAAATCCTTTGACATATATATAGGCTGCTTGCTTTGCATTGAATTTGTTCAATCTTTGTTGACCCTTAGAAACTTGTCATGCTGATCATGAACACTCCACTCCACCACACTCTTCCACCACACTCTATTCCACTTGCATTATTGCTACTTCTACTGCGGAAATGCGCATCTACAAAGCATCTACCAAATATTCACCAAAAATGTTCTACTCCTATCACGGGAGAGAACAACCAAAAATATTCACTATACCCATCCACTCATTTATTGCTAGCCAATATCTTACAAAAGCTCCATTACATTTATTTACCTCTCACAAGTTATTGCAAAAAGAGATTTGGGTTGTAGATTAAAAAAAAAAAAAAGAGAAAGGGACATGAAAAATGGACAAAAGTCCTAAGTAGAGCCTACCTCCCTAAGAAAAAAAAAAGGGGGAGATGAAAAATGGACAAGTTCCTACGGGCGAGAGAAGAGCCTACCTCCCTAAAAGAGAAGAGATGAAAAATGAACAAGTGTTCGAGGGTGAGTAGAGCCCACATCTCTAAAAAAAAAAAAAGAGAGAAAAATGGACACAAGTCCGAGGGTGAGTAGGACCCACCTCTCTAAAAGAAAAGAAAGAAAAAGATACAACCCAGATTCTCTATAGAATTTCCAAATTTCAAAAAGAGAAGATTCCTCAAGGAGCATAAGTAAGATTTCCCATCATCTTTTTCCTTACACCTTACTATATTCCATACCATTTTTATTCTATCCACCATACACATGCACCACTTGATCAGTGTGACTTGTAACTTTGGATCCATTGCTTGAATTTACAATATATGCTTAGTAAGTAAATAAATTAGTTTTCTCTTACCTATGAGCTCCAGATATATAAGCCTTAGATATAGGGTGAGAGAGAAGAAGGCATAGTGTCCTACTGCCTTATTCCAAAAATACCACATATTATGAGAGAAAGGCAACACAACATTATTGCTTAAGTGAGGATCCACAAATACCACAAATGAGAGACTTGAGAGGGTCATACAAAAGGAACTTTGAGTTTTATTTTGAAAACTTGCAAAAACTCCAGAAGGACAGTTGAACAAAGAGTTTGTGATATGGTGCTTGACTTGATTGTTCTATCTTTCAATTGCCTAAGATCAAAGAAAAGGTTATAAGCTCCGTGGTTAAAAGGTAATATGGGTAAGTTGAAATTTGAGCAAGTTTTATCTGGAGGAGAAATTTTGTTTGAAAGCATGTGTACTTTTGAGGTGTGAAGGTGTTGCAGCAACTCCTGATCCATTGCTAAGTTTGGCTTTGCTAGGGACTAGCAAAGGGTAAGCTTGGGGGAACTTGTTGACACCTGTTATAGCATAATATTAATAGTCAACTAAATATGAAATAAGGGCTTAAAATAAATATCAACATAGACTAGGGGTCTAACTAATATAATTCCACGAGCTTTGGTGATTTATATCTTTTCAGGGACTTAACAGATAAATGCAGAGAAGAATGGAGGAAGTTCCAGAATATATCTCACATACGATGACAAGACTTAACCGTGAAGTAACTCAACCCAAAATGTGGACTAAAACACTCTAGAAGGTACCAGAAGACACCAGGAGAAACCTAGCTCGGTTTGGCCACAAGACCCTGGCGGCCGCCGGTGGGATTTAGGCGGCCGCCAGAACTTCTGATACCCAATCCAGCCCATCTTAGGTAGGTCGGTTTTGTAACCGACTTTGAGGTTGTATCAACACCTTTATTGAAGGTCGGTTTGATCCAATGGTCATCGTTCATCGCCAAGGCCTATATAAGAAGACCCCCTGGCCCCAGGGCTAAACGTGAATTCATTCTATCTCATTCTATTCATTATCTCTCAGTTGTAGAGGTGTCCCAATGTAAGGATAACCTCTCTCTGGGATTAGTGAATTAGAAGTAGATTAGAAGAAGATTAGTTATGTAATTAGAAATAGATTAGCCATGTAATTAGAACTAGATTAGATCTAACTTAGATCTAATCAAGAGTAAAGGAGAGAGGAGCTATGCTCCTATTCTGGAGATGTCTTCAGAGTATGGTATGTCTTTGTATCTTCTCTACAAGACTTATGATTTATATATTTATCTTCTCTATTCACTTCCATGCTTTTCATATATGGTTAAGTATAGTTGTTATGCTATTGCATGGGATCTCCGCTCGTATTGAGGACTCTAGTTATTCATGGTAGCTAGAGTAGTAATCGATAGTGTAGACGTGGTGTCTAGGCTATTGGTTACCTGAGGTTGCGCCCAAACCTACGGATAGTTGTGGTAGCCCGGGGGGTGACAGACCACTGTCGGGACTTTGTAGTCCACCACGTATGGGTTGGTGTTTTCGTAGAGCTTTAGGCGACCTTCTCTCAACTACCTTCCTCCCAGTCTTTCTTGAGAGTTGGAAAGGAACTGTTGCTCCAAAGTGCACTAGTGTAATTGCTATCATAGAACCTAAGTAATAGAGAAGTATCCAGGAACCTTGATATCTCCCTTTGACCTCTTGATTAGTTTAGTTATTCTTTGATATCTTAGGTAGGTTATTATTTTATGCTTTGATATTTATTTATCCTTTAACATTTACCCCCTCACTATAGTTTAGTGGTTTGCTAAATTAGTGGATACATGATTGTGACTTATTAGAATTCTTTAGCCAAAGCTTCCCTTTGTGGATATGATACTCTAGAATACTCATCCTAGGAAAAAGCTACAATGGTAGGTGTTACACGGCGCTGCGAGAATCCTTCATATTCTTTTAGCACTTAACAAATGCAAACAGCAGGCCGTCACGTCCTTTGGCGCGGTGGTTACGCCGTTCCCTACGGACGGCGGTAGCGCAGGCGTGCTGGCGTGGATGGCAAGGAACTTCGTCAAGCTTCCGGATGTGCTGCGGGGCATCTCCGACTTCGGAGCCCGGGCCGCGGCGACGAGTATTACTCGCATCCTTTCTGGCGAGGGGTGTGAGGATGTTGCCCGGCTTCGTGTGAAAGAGACGCACCAGCCATCACACCTGGAGGAGCTCGGGAGCGGCGCCTTGAAGTTCGTGGGTTCCTTCATGAAGAAGTTCTGGGCGGTCCATGGGCGTGAGGAGGCTGCGTCCCTCGCTCGTTCGCTTCTTCAGGTAATCTTGGTGTTTGCTGCTTGAACTCTCAAGTTTTGCATTTACCTCGCCAGTTCTAATTATTTGCTTTTGCGCAGGGCGCTCCTTAGACGGAGGTTCCTGTCGAGCGGATGGGGGCTGCAGACGGTGTTCCGAGGGACGCGCTTCCGCCGCCGGCTCCAGATGCGGAGAAGACGCCATCCGCCGACGCCGAGGACGTGGAGGTGTAGATGATTAGGAGTTTTCTTTTCTAACTTTGTAGCTTTTGGGTCTTTTGTGCGGATATCTATCTCCGCTTGTACAAAGTACTGAGATGTTATTAAATGGAAATCTAATATTTTACTCGTATCGATGAATCCCTGCGCAGGTCCCTGAAGAGGAGCCTGCACAGGAGGTGGATCCTTTATGTTTTTATCGCGATGGTGTATATGTTGACGGAGGGCTTTGGGAATTTTGGAAGGAAACCTTCGCCGTCCCTAGTGTAGATGATATGTACGAAGATGTGTTGTTTGACTTAGGCGACGCGCGAATGGCTTTTACAAACTCCGTAGCTTGGGAGGGACCTCCGCCTGGGTCCGAGTAGGGATGTCTCTCTTTATGGGAGAGTTTTGTAATTGTGTAAATGTTTTTTGAATAAAGTCGATTTTTATTCATTTGGTTGTAATCACTGCTTGTGTTACATTAGTCGCGTTCCCTTTTTTGCTGCGTCCCATATTTCGCTGTAGGCTTTCGCTTGTGGGTTTGATAGCGGTGGTTGGTTGCTTGTTTACATCACCAATCCGCTCCCTTCCGCTGCGAGGTACTGGCGTGGAGCAGGCTTTTCTCTTGCCTTAGTGCTCCGCTGCCCGCGTGAATGGTGCTTGTCTTTTCTCACCTTCGCGGGTCTCCGGCGTTGATCTCGCATTTGGATGCTTTATAGAGTCGTTGAGTTTTCGGGGGGATGTTACGAATCTTTACGCGGTATCCCCCCTTAACTCAACTTGTTGTTTCATCTTTTGCGAATCTTTACACGATTTCTTGTCCTCCTGCTTGCTCATGGCGAAGGTCTACGTCTGTGCTTATTTCTGGTTCGCAGAGATTTTCCGCTCTGTGTGACAATTTGGCATGACTGGTTATGTCGTGAGCGGGTGGGTTTCTTTTATATGGTCATTGTTATTGATGGCACTTATTGCCTAGGTCCTTTGTTAGGTGAGTTAGGTGTAGTGAACTAGTATATAACTCGCGGGCTCCCCCTCCTAGGTTAGTTGAGGTACGATGTGTGAGTCTAGTAGTGGTTTAGTGCTCTAGGCATTGACACCGTGTGAGGATTCGTACTTGATTTTCTAGGCTGTGTGTTTGGGTGTCCTCCTATTCATTGGCTGGAAGTACAGACTAAGACAGGCACGGAGCTATTAACTCTTGCCAATGAGCTATTAATTCTTGGCGGTGAGCCTTAGGGCTTGCGATTGGTGTTTCGTTGGAGCCTGAGCAGTGTTGCTTGACCGACACCTTCGCTAGGACGACTTCGTGCCTATTCATTGCCTTTCTGGCGGAGGTCGTCATCTGCCCGAAGCTCCTTTGGCGGTCTGCTGGCCGTACGAAACAAGGCGTGGAAGCTGGCGGAGGTTCCTTTACACGCACGGGGTGAGGCTGTTGTCTACCATGGTGGTGTAGCTCATCTCCTTTATATTCCTGTGTCTGCACTACCACTGTACCATCTTCTGTGAAGATGTTTGTAGCTTTGTCAGTACAATGTCGAGCATCTGTGTAACTTGTATGTAATATAGCAAAATAGAAACATGCTGGATTATCTCTATTATTATATATATTTTCCTCGTTGCCTTTGTTGGCGGAGGTTTTGCTGATGCCTGAAGTGGACAGGTCTTTTTTCAGCCTCTTGTTTTTCCGGTGTGTACTGTTGCACCACCTCGATGCCTACGCTTTGGGTAGGACTTGTTTCGAGGATTTGCGAGACCTGTTGGTCCTTTAGAGGTCATCTCTGGGTTTGAACCTTCGCGTTCTTGCCCTTGAGGTGTCCTCTCGAGCATTTCTTTGCCCCTGTCGAATTACGTGACCGCGTTGCTAGTCACTTTCGACGCTTATTGTTCCTTACCTCGGGGAATTTTCCTCTTTATATCATAGAGGAGTTTACATTAGGCTTGCCTCATTAAAAACCTCACCTCCGGTAGGAGTTCCCCTATGAGGAGCAGAGTGCAAGTGTTTTTGAAAGCTGTAAATTCTACTGCTATGAGAAAAGTAAAATGGTGGCCGACCTCCGCTTATAGCTCGTGTGAGGTGACCTTACACATAGTATTTGTGAAGGTTTTCTGAATTTCGTGTGTGGTCGGAAGTGTTGCCCTCATTATCCACCAGGCGGAGGGCTCCTTGCTTTGCTGCCGCCTTCGCGATGAATGGGCCTGCGCATTTTGCCTGCTGTTTTCCTAGGGTTGAGGCATTGGGCTTTCTTTTGAGGACCAGCTCTCCTTTCTCGATGCTCTTCTTGCGTACGTTGCTGTCTCTGGGTAAGCGGAGGCTTCTGGGCGTGCGTAGGTGTATGCATTGTTGACCTCCCTCGTTGGCTGCGGAGGTTGGTTCATCAAAGGCGGGTTGTTTGGTCCCTTAAGTGCCTTATCTCTTTCTTGCCGGATTACCGGGCAGTTTCTTGTATAGTGGCCTTTTTCTTCGCCATGTATAGCGCAGAACTGCTTTCTTAGCCTTCTGTTCCAGTTTTTTTGGGCCCCTTTCTCCTGGTGTGGTTTCTGATTGTCGGGTGGCCTTGCTCCCTGAGCATTGCGCTGCTGGTTGGGCTCCGCTGCTTGATTCATGGTTGGCACTTGTTGCCCCTGGGCTTGCTTGTGTTGGGGTTGCGGAGGTTCCGATTGTTGGTTCCTCTTGTTTCCCTTAGCCTGCTGCCTATCCAGGCTTTGCTCTTCCAACCTCTTCGGAAATCCTCACCTGATCGGATCCAGATTTCAAATTGTTTACAGAGTTCTTGCATCGTTCTAGGCTTGTTCCGTGCCAGCTCTCCTGTGAATGGTCCCAGGCGGAGCCCTCTGATGGCCGCATGTATCTCTTCCTGGTCTGGGACATCTGGGCCTTCGCTTTGAGCTGCAGGAATTTTTGGAAGTAATCCTTCAGTGGCTCGTTCTGGCCTTGCTTGCACTGAAACAGGTCCATGGAGGTGAGTGAGTGTACAACCAGCCCTTTGATGTTTTCCAATGTCTTGTCGCGGAGGTTTTCCCAGGAGTATATGGTGCTGGGCTTCAGCATGGAGTACCAGGCTAAAGCGTCTCCTTCAGCTGCAATTATGAAGGCCTTCGCCAACAACTGCGTCATTGCTTCCAGCCGAAGCTGCTGTTGCTTCATAACTCATTATGAACTGATGCGGGTCTGTCTTCCCGTTAAAACTTGGGAGTTGGGAAGGCTTGTATCCGATTGGCCACGGTGTCCGCTATATCCCTTCTGATGGGGGAGACTTGTTGTCGAAAGACCTCCACTCCTCAGGGACCCGTGGATGATCAATGGGTTGGGTGTGATTTTTGGGTTTGTGTTCATCGCCATGCGACTTGATATGGGGATGGATGGTATAATCAGCGATGGTTGGGTCGGTGGAGGCTGACCGCCGATCTGCAACCTCTGTATCTCCGCTTGCAGTAGTGCGATTTGCTGTCTGATCTCTGCTGCCTAGGCGGATGCTTGCTGCTTTTTTGACCACTTCGGCGTACGCGGCCGCGGCTTGATCCCTTTACAATTGCAGCCTCTGGAGCGCGGCTTGCAGCCGCCGCAGCTCTTGGGCCTGAGCGGAGGTCCCATCGGTAGGTGCGGCGGTTTCCTCACCTTCGCCTGCGGTTTCCTCACCTTCGCCTGCGGTTTCCTCTTCTTCCTGCTCTTCGTCAAGCGGAGGATCCTCCCCCCCCCCCCCGACGCCTATGTGCTCCTTGCACTACGCCTGGGTCGGGTGTTCCTTGCCGGAGCTTTCGCCCTTGCGGCGCGCTCTCTCTCTCTCTCTCTCTCCCTGTGGAGCCATGGTTTGTTTGTTCGAGCCCCACGGTGGGCGCCAATGTTGAACTCGGGGTTCTCAACACGGTGTGATACCTCCGCCCAGGCGGTGCCCTGGGGGAGATTGGCTAAAGTGGAGGAATGAAGCACTGGAGTGAATAATAACTGTCCATAAATGATATTCACCAACCAACCTTAATGGGAGGACTCCTCCCTATTTATAGTTTTCGCAGCAGCCTAGGAATTGAGATTACAAATTTGCCTCCTAATATTCCTAGAATATTCCTTCCTTGTCGCTCGAGCCACGGGGGGCATTCTCGTACTTCATCCTTGAAACCGCCTTCCCTTGGGGAGTTCCCGCCGGGCCAGCTTGAGCCCTTTTACCGGACCTCCGCCACCTCTCACCTTGCGGACCGTCGGAAGCTTGCCGGACCTCGCCCCTTCGGCGTTTCTCGGAGGTCGACCTCAGGTCCCAGCGGAGGTGGTGACCTCCGCCGGCCATCATCCGCGGCAGCCGAGGTCTTCGGTCTTGGATCGCCCTCGGGGCGAAGGTGGTGACCTCCGTCAGCTCAGGCGGAGGTTATACGAGTTTGTGCCCTTCTCACGAAGAATGGCGGGGGCAGCGATAAAACCGAACTGTTAGCGTGAGTCGCTTCGGCGCGCGTTTTCCTTTCGAGGGAGCAACTCCTCCGCCAGCCTGCGGGACCCGTGTCCCGCGCCTTCCAAGCGGGGCTGGTGGTCTCCGCCCGGTTCGGGCGGCAGAGGTCTCCATGATCGCGCGCCTTCTTGGCTTAAGCATATCTCCGCCAGTGCGTCGGGGACCCGTGCCCCAACAGGCCCTTTGAGTACTTGCTCTCCTCGCGCCGCCTTCCTCCCGACGAGTCCATTCCAGGATGGCTTGGGCCCTCCACGGATCTCCGCCGGCTGTTCCTCGCGGGGTTGGGGAATCAGGGGGCGGGCCGCCTCCTGGTGCCCCCTCGGGAGCCAGCCCATAGGGGCCAGCGGAGGTAGAAACCTCCGCCAGGGCCGACGCCATGGCGGGCAAAGCCATTGGTTTCCGGGGAGCCCCAAGCGGAGGCTGCGATCTCTGCCAGCCCTGGCGGCGGAGGTCTCGCGTTGTGCGCCTTTCCTGAAAGAGTCGACAAGGTGGTAGCGATTCAAAATTGTTAGCGTAGGTTATTGCACGCATTTTCTCTGCTTGAGAATACCTCCGCCAGCGTGCTGGGACCCCTGTCCCAACAGGTTGAAACTATGACCATTACCTAATAACTAAATATTTCTATAACTGAATTGTCGAGAAAGGTCATACTCATCAACAGAGACCAACTCTTGACATGATGATGCACATTTGCGTTTTTCACAAACATATAACTAAATTATGTTAGCATTTTTGTTTCCCGTTGCATCGCACGGGCATATTTGATAGTATCTATACATAGTACATACCCCAAATATTTAAGAGATTAGGTTCTTTGGTTTATAGCGGCGGTCACAAAGTTTCGGTCTAAAACTTTGTGACCCGATAGAAGAGTATTGGGTCGCCATGGTAATGGACACCACTGTAATGATGCATGGTCACGTGGTGCAACAGACCAGACGCACACGGCGGCTATCAGGAAGAGTCGTGTACTCGTGGGCGTCGGTGATGCAGGCGGTGTGCCGTGATACCCTGTGCGCGCTGCGGTGTTCCGCAGCATGGCATGCGCGACCAATGGGGATGACAGGAGGCGTGCTAGCTCTGGTTCCAGATCACCGGCGCACTGAATGTGCAGGCTCTTTGGCAGGCAAGTGGAACCATCCTTGAGTGGTGGGAGCTTTGGCGTGGACCTTGGTTGGGCAACAACAGGCGAGGGGCTGACTCAATCTTCGCCCTGGTTGCTTGGGAGCTTTGGAAGGAAAGAAACGCTAGGCTGTTCCAAGAACCGAGTATGTCGCCAGCGGCGCTCTTGTATTCGATCAAGCTCATTGACGGTCGTGGGTTCGAACCGCCACGGTCACGTAGGGTACGATTTTGCATGAAAAATTGCACGACTGGTGGAGGCCTTGCCCGATTAAGTAAAAATGTTTTGCTATTTTTTCTGAATTTTGAAAACACGAAATCTGTAAACTCATTGTAGGGCGGCTCATACAGTAGGGGCGGTATAGAGGAACCACTATAGGAACGGTAAGTTAGGGGGCGACTGGCAAAACCGCCGCTACTGAGCTTGACCAGCCGCGACACGTAGTGATACCCTTTTGATGCGGTGCGAAAATACCAAGCTCGTTAGTTAATGGGTCACGAAGAAAAACGTGACACGTTCAGTGATTAATACTTTGCATGTAATATGATCAACTGTACATAAATTCTTATATTCCATTGTGTGGCTATTTGAATGATATTTTATCTCCAATCTTCCATCTAAACTCACATGAAAATACTCCTAATTAACAAATTAAAAGAAAAAGGCAAAATTGATTTAGCTAAAATAGAAATAAACTAATAGTGACAGCTAGCAAAACAACAAATCGGTGGTGACCAAAACAAATTAATAAACTAATTATCGAACGCTTGCTCTTATGGATTGAAAGTTACACGTCAAGAATTGGAAAATCAACTCAC
The DNA here is from genome assembly GCA_015847255.1 of Hyparrhenia diplandra. Taxonomy (NCBI): domain Eukaryota; kingdom Viridiplantae; phylum Streptophyta; class Magnoliopsida; order Poales; family Poaceae; genus Hyparrhenia; species Hyparrhenia diplandra. The sequence continues at coordinate 68,448 of JADLZK010012811.1, forward strand.
GACTCAAGAGCAAGCAAACCACTTGCCGCTGTGAACAGGACCTCCAAAAAGCTATGGATCTGCAATAGAAAGGTGAAATAGCTGAAACTGCTTTGCTGATCGATCAGCACTCGGTGCTGGTCTGCAACCACCGCAAGAACCGATGAACAGCGCCTTCACGCAGAGGAATCGAGCAGGGAATGGATAGGTGATATGTATATCACAAAGACATACTTGCACGTTTACATTATTATTATATCATTGGATTGGATTGACAAATGGATACGCATAGGCTAATCCACATAAATATATATACTACTTCTTGACATGCATGTGGCAGCAGCACTTGAATGGCTTCTTGACGCTGTCACCAGGACGACAAGTTCATTTAGGGTGCGTACCACCCAGAGAGCGGGCCAGGGCAATGCATGAATCGTGGCACAACCCTGATTGTGTTTGGTCGTAGCAGCTATATTCCACGTCGTTGCACACCACCATTGTGAGGGCCATTCTAAGTACGACTCGATGCAAGACCTAGCTATGCCAACATTGTGTTGATGATGAGGGCCATTCTAAGTACGACTCGATGCAAGACCTAGCTATGCCACCGCTGGTCCTTATATGGAACCAGAGCTGTTCATGCATTAGTGTGTAGATATCTCAGTGCCAAGTTTTGATATCCTGCCCGTTCCAAATAATAAATACGACGGTATCCGATCCGGTTCAGATCAATGCTGCAAGCGGCATCCCTATACTAGCTACTTTTCTTCTCTCTACCAACATTAATGTATCATATCCTTTGTCAAAGTTAAACAGAGCATAGTAGCAGTACTGTGGAGAGTGATTAGGGAATACTTATCGATTTGCTTCTATTGGAAGAGTGTGATTAGGGTATACTCAATGCATTACTGTGGAGAACCAACGTTCACTACTACAAAAGCTTACTATGGGAACACCTCCCTTTTTGATTAGGGGCGGTTCACGTTTTGAGCCGCCCCTACAGTGAAGCAAATTCTTCCATCTGACTAACCGCCCCTACAGTGACCACTGTAGGGGCGGTTTTTGTTTCGCCGCCCCTACAGTGACCACAGTAGGGGCGGTTTTTGTTTCAGCCGCCCCTACTAATAGCAGGGGCGGTTCAATATCCAGCCGCCCCTATTGTGGTTCACAGTAGGGGCGGCTCTATACCGAGGCGCCCCTACGGTGGGTTGCGAATTTAAATACGAGGCACTAAAAATTAAATTTTTATAAACGATCTCGGATGAAAAAACTTCCTATATATGAAATGTAGATCTCGAAAAGTTATGAAACTTTGTAGTTGACCACTTTTTAGTTTGAAATCATTTAGTCATGCAAAAGCTGTGTTCAAATGTCTCAAATTTGAAATTCAAAATTTTTAAACGACCTCGGACGAAAAAAACTTCCTATATATGAAATGTAGATCTCAAAAAGTTATGAAACTTTCATGTTGACCACTTTTTAGTTTGAAATCATCTAGTCATACAAAAGTTGTGTTCAAATGTCTCAAATTTGAAATTCAAATTTCATAAACGATCTCGGACGAAAAAAAAATTCTAAATATAAAATGTAGATCTCGAAAAGTTATGAATTTTTGTAGTTGACCACTTTTGGTTTAAATCCGTTTTAGACCCTCAAATAGTCAATTTACACTTTCGGATTTGTATAATATATGGGGGCGTGGAATGAGATATGGACACAACCACATGTGTAGCCTAGTGGTGGGGGCTCTCTCGCGTGAGCGGTTGGTCATGGGTTGAATCCGCCGCAACATTTCCGAAACATTTGCAAAAACTCACGAGAAAATCCAAAGTGGCAAGGGATGGTGGGTGGTTGGCGGTGGTGCTCTTCCCCAATTAAAATAAAATCTTTTGCTATTTTTTTCGAATTTTAAAAAATGCGATTTTAAAAACCACAATAGGGGAGTTGATAACACGAACCGCCCCTGCAGCCGTCCACGATAGGGCGGTTGGGGTCACGTAGGGGCGGTTCAACACGAACCGCCCCTACGCGGGGTCACCGATAGGGGCGGTTGGATAACCGCTCCTGATGAAGACCTCTCAGCCAGCAACGGAGAGTTAGGGGCGTTTCGAAAACCGCCCCTACCGCGAGCATCCTCAACCGCCCCTACGTAACGCGCGATTGTTGTAGTGGTTTAGATATATATATATTTATATATATACGCGATGTGGCGAGCATAGCAGGCCCACATGTCAGATTACATTCCAACACTCTCTTGAAGTCTAAACTGGGAGCATTACGAACATTGAGACTGGACCTAAACTCTGTAAATAGGGACGTCAGCAAGCCTATGGTGGAGATGTCAGTGTACTGGGATGTAGTGGGAACACGCAGGACACGGACTTCACCAAATGGCGACACGTTCTCGAACAAGTGCAGATCGATCTGAATATGTTTGGTTTGCTGATGCTGGACATAATTGGTGGAGAGCTAGACGGCGCTGCTGTTATCATAGTAGACCATTATAGCATAATGAAGAGGGCACCAAAGTTCTTGCAGAAGCTGGCGCAACCAGCAAGCTTCAGTGTCTCCGTTGGCGACAGCTCGATATTCCGCCTCTACGCTGGATCTAGACACCGTAGCCTGATGCTTGGACAACCAGGAGATGAGATTGTCCCAAGAAACACGGCATTAACCCGAGGTGGATTTGCGTGTATTGGGACAGCCCGCCCAATCTGCAGCGGTGTAGATAGTGAGATCCGCTGGAGAGGTCTGGTAAAGGTGGAAGCCAAGATCCAATGTACCCTAAATGTACCGGAGGATGCGCTTCATAGCTCCGAAGTGAGGTTCTCGAGGGTCGTGCATAAACAGGCACACCTGTTGTACAGCATATGCAAGGTGAAGGTGAGATACTGTAGAGCGCCAACAATGCTACGATAGTGACTCAGATCATCAACAAGAGTACCATCAACACTTGTAAAACTTCCTCTAGCACCTAGATTTGGAAAGCTACTACCGAAACCTTTTTCCCTACCAAAATTCAGTGTTGGCGTTTCTTAACGTCATTGCTTGAATAAGCAACGCTACAAATTTTGACAACAGTTCTGAACGACCGCAGAATGAATCTGGAAGCGCACTTAATTGTCACTTTGGTCCATCAAGACTATTTGTGTCTCACTTAACAGGGTTTTGGACCCCGCAAATGCACTTTCAAAGTTGATAAAGTGAAACCTAAATTGCATGAACTCACGTGCATGCACATATATATGTTGTGTATTGTGTGACTTCTTCCCAGGCACCTCCTGCGGCGATGGCACCACGTTGTACTTCCACGGCCACAAGGACGGGAGCTTGCATGAACCGGAGCTGAAGCGCGACTTGACCAGGATTCGGGCGCTGAGCAGCACCTTCGGCGGTGACCACCGCCTCTATATCGGCGTTAATCGTGAGTTAGTGTGGATGGATACGTCGAATATGTAATACTTGGGTCGGAGTTGGTAATCGTAACTCATAGTAAGTTGGTAATTGTGTCAAGAGAGTTCTCTCCTAGAATGTTGCAACTCATTTCTTCTTTAAAAAACGTTGCCACGGCAGCAACTTGTTGAGTATAATAAATGGAAATCTAATGAAATTTTCACTGCAATTGACCTTAGCTGGCGTGATGAACGCTGGGTCGTACCATCGATTAATAAATAAATGCCCACGTCAGTTGTCAAAAGAAATGGACATAGTAATAAAAAAAAATCTGACGCAGAAGATAAGCAAAGACATCCATGTTTCCATGTATATATATATATATATATATAGGACCGAACTATTCTTAGCGCTGGCTTATGAATACTATTTTCAACGCCGGCGGCCGGCGGCAGCACGTCCGGCGTCCCTATCTGACTGGAGTTAATTGCGTGCGTTGCATGCAAACATAAATACTTGCCGCTTTTATTCACAGGTTGTTTTAATGCACCGTACATTAATGCATGCAAAGTCCAGGGAGCCACTAATTTTTTTATTCGGCAATCAAAGCTTGCATGCAGTGAAATTAGGCACGTAAATCCTGCAGTTTTTTTTAAAAAGTATTAATCTGGTGAACCCCGGATGTAATTAAAAAAATGAAAAGCAAACCGAGATGGGATAAATTAACTATTAGCCTTACACCACCGGATTTCTTTTTGGGGAATAGGTTGTAAATAAATAATTCCTACCGGACCTGTGAACAGTAAATATTTGTAAGTAATAATTATATTTCGGATTAGTAATAAATTATTACTAACAATTGGAAAAGTAATATTTTTTTCCGAACAGTGAGCAATATATTTTTGGGCTACTAATCCCTTCGGCCCTATGAGCCGTAAGAAAATAATTAGAAAAATAATTACTAGTATCATGTGAGCGGTTAATTTTTATTATTCTTGACAGTTACTTATAATGCGGACATAGTAATTTTTATTACTTATAATATTATTTTGGTAAGAAACTAATTCCCTCATGCCCTGCCCTGTGATCGGTAGACGGCGAGAGTCACTTTTATTACTTGTTATATTATTCTAGTAAGAAAGTAATTCTGTGGTTATATGTGATCGGTAATTTTTGGTGGGTAAATTTTTATTACTATTAGTATCATTTAGTTAAGAAAATAATTCATTCTTGGCATGTGTGCGGTAAATTTGAGTCCATCCACCGATCAAACCTAACTTTTATTACTATTAGTATCACAAAGTTAATTAAATAATAATTCCTTCTTGGTACATGAGCGGTAAATTTATTATTGTTAGATTCCGTCATAATTTTATTATTACAATAATCATTTTTTACTACTTATAATATTATTTTGGTAAGAAAATTACTCCCTCCTGACTTGTGATCGGTATTTTTTTTCCTTTGCTAATCACCGGCGTGTTCAGCAAGCTGTGAGAGTAATTTTTTTTTATTACTTAGAGTATTATTATGGTAAGAAAATAATTCATTCTTGATCTATGGTAAGAAAATAATTATTCATTCATATTCTGTTAGGGGTAAATCTGCGTGAGCTAAATTGCCGACTCATCCGGAACTTGATTTTGAGCATATTGTCCAGGAGCGTTGTGGTTAGCTTGCTGTTCTCTGTCAGCTTCTATTCTTTACTGAAATTGTCATGCGTGCCTTTTGAGCTGGTGGAGAAAGAAAGTACAATTTTTTTTTGTCATGCGTGAGGGGCAAAACATCCACGTCAAAACTTTAAGTCCAGAGAAACCAAGCCTAGTCTAACTCCACTGGTGGCCTTCAGAAACGACGCTAAAAAAAGTCGCTAGTCCACGGACCAGGTTTTTTAGGAACGCGACGCCCCCAACAGTTTCGAGAAAGAAAGTAATAATAAAATCAAACACACACTATAGTTTCTGGGAGCATATTACTCCTAGTTGTTGCGTGGAGTAATTCTATAGACATGCTCGAGACGAGAAGATTAGTTGAACATTCTCTAGAAAAAGAGGGACAACGCAGCAGTAAAATATTCAGTAATAAATAAATGAGATGAGATCTGAAACTCTAAGCAGACAGACTGAAACTCTGAATCAATTCCATTCCAAACAAAAGCATGGATCAACCCGCGCCAGTCGTAGCAGTAAGTAATACACAACAATTTCAATTTGGCCGTAATCTTACATTCTTGGCCACCAACCACGTGCATTCCTAGGAGCGTTCATCCTGTTCAGGAAGAACACGCGTTCATCTATGCTCGTGTGGGTGGTTGCTCGCCTACTGGTGCTTGCCCATGTGCCGACTGATTTGGCTCCAACTGACGCCGGTCTGCTCCAACCTGATGCATCACCAAAGGAATCACTGCAAACTGCAACGAAGGTCGTAGAGCAAGTTGAAAATCGAAAAAGGATTAGTAGGTGGGATGGGATTAACCAAATGGCTGGCCGGAGGATGTAGAAGGCAGGACATCGCCATGGCTGCGCTCCACGCATGGATCCTCCACATCCCAGTCAGCCCAGATCCACCGCAGCAGCCGCCAAGCCTTCATGACTCGACAACAGAAGGGTGCGGTCGCTGTGGGGAAAGGGCGGTCGGTCAGCGAGGCCACCAGCCTCGGCCACGGCCGTCTCCTCCAAGGGACCTCTGCATCTGGGCACGCGAGTGTACGCCGCCACCGCCGGAGCACGTCGCCGCGCCAAAGCGCGTCGGGCAGGATGGAGGGCGCGCCGCCGCCGCCGGAGCGCGTCGTGCGCGTTGATGGAGGGCGCGTGGCCACCGCCGCGCGCGTCGTCCGGCCCTCGCGACGTCGCTGCACGATCCCGTGTCCTACCTGCCATGGGACGCCGGACACGCGGATGGAGGGCTCGCCGACAAGCCACCGCCGCCGGAAGCCCGACGGCACCGGGACGCCGCTGTGGGACAGAAAAGGCCGGAAGGGCACGTGCCGGGGAGCTCCGCCGCGCCGCTGCGTGGTAGGCTAGCTGGGATCATGTGGTGCGGGCGAGAGGGAATGCCGGGATGGAGAGAGCGGTGGTCATTGCGGAGTATTTATTTAGCGAAGGAGAGAGAGGACCATTGCTTGCATGCAGGCCGGTGCGGTAATTACGTCCCAATAATTGAATAATTTTTTCATTTGCCGTTATGCAGGTCCTATAATTAGATGTGTTGACGCATCTCTACTATAATGGCACAGTTGGAGGGCTCACGAAATCAACGGCCCACGAAACAACGTCATCTGATTGGAGGGCTGGGATCAAAAGTTTGATGCAGGTCGGACATCTCACTCACGGGCGCGCGGCATCGCTACTAGCAACCAGCGTTCGAACCCATCGAACGCACCCATCGAACACCGATGAAAAATTAAAAAAATGCCAGCACCCATCGAACAATCGAAGAAAAACGCCGCCTCCACGCGGCTCTTCCGGCCACGAGATTGACGGGCGATCTAAAACCGTCCTCGCCGGCGGCGAGGAGGAAGGACTGCTATTGGACACATTCTCACCCGCCTCCGCCCATCATCTTACGCACGCGCCGCGCGAGATGATCGACACTTTCCTGTTTCCTCTCGCAGTCCTTCCTCTCGCGCATCCACGTGGCCTGTCTGCCGCCCAGATCCACGAACCCAGGGCGCGATGGGCGCAGACGCGGGCGGGCGGCGTGCGGACCAAGCGGCGGCACAACGGAGGTGGACGACGACGCGGCGGCGCGGCAGACGCGGCTAGGGTTTCTCGGTCGCCGCCGCTGCCAGGTCCGGCCGGGCGCTGCGTCTATCCTCCAGGAGGTCCACCATGGAGCGCACAAGTCGTCGTCCTGCACCAGACCCACGCGGAGGGCGACGGAGAGGTCGTCAGCTGAACCGCTAGGAGCGGCGACAGGGCCGGGCGCGCCAGGTGGGTAGGTCTTCGACGGGCCCTTCATCGGCCTAAGTGTAGTCTCGCCGGTCATCTACCTCCTCCACGGTGCATCTGCCAATGTTGTCGCTGTTGTACTCATTATCCCGCTTGTTGCTCTCACAATTTTTTTTTTCTTTTTTGGTGATAGTTGTTGCTCTCACACTCATGCCTTACTCCGGCGGTGTTCAATTCCAACAGGTTTAGATCGGGCGTATTATGCAGCTTAGGTATATATATTATTCTTATTATCTGTTCTTGGGGACTTTAGGCTTTCTACTTCGATGTAGTTCACTGATGTGATTTTTCCCTGTGCTAGACGTGTCTTGTAATCCCCTGTTGTTGCCCACAAAGCTACATCTGGGAGGATTTGCCTGCAAGAACCCATTGGATTGTTGAAGGTAGTATTAACAGTACAAATTAATGTGGGTTTATATCTGAAAATATTAGCATCATTCAATTATTCAGCCTTGGATCTTTAGATAAATGATCCACATGGAACCTTCACCTTGCTCTGTAAGACCTTCCTCATGCCTGATATGGTCTGCTGACATCATCTGATCAATTGTCGTGGTCTCTAAATTACGAATGTTACTTAATTATTTCCTAAAAAGAAAATAAGTTAACTCTTTTATATATATTATTGTTATGCCTTATTCATGAATCATGTTTTACTGTTTGATTTGTTCTACAATTAAATCGAACATCTCAGTTGTAGCAATGGACTGAGAGGTGCAAGGGTTGTCCTCTGCCATGCATGAACTGCGGCCTCGGCATTGGATTTGTGCTGACGAAGCTTCTTCCTTGAGGAGTGCTTCATCGATCCACAAAGCAAGCAGGTATGACAGAGACAAACCAAGCTATATATCCTGTGATGTTTTTTGGTGGGCATTAGATCCACACCTTTCTTGTTTTTGGATTTGTTTTACTACATGTACTGTTTTTTTAATAAAAAGGTTGATTTGTCTGCCTTGGATTAAGCTTGTCGTTGATTGTTTTCATTTACAGATTTGGGAATTTGGTCTGAACTGCATTGTTATATTCTGTACTAATAATAGTTTATAATGATTTGTTTAAGTCCTTTGTGTCACCTTATCCTCTAAAGAGTTTAGAATGATTCCTGGTCAAAGGTTTCCAATTGTCCACTACAATTAACCAGCGTGACCTTTTGTATCGCTCTTTGCATTTAAATTTGGCTAATCAAAACAACCAAATAGCTATCATTTGGGGCATGTCCCAAAGGACGCTGCACTGATTATTTTCCTCGGATACAACAGATCAATTTTATCAGTTGGGGTATCCCCAAACTGCTGTAATAGTATTCTACAGGCTGGAGAGAGTATGCCTCTCACTGTTGAGTTTCTGAAACAGTTTAGACAATTCTTGTCGTCTTTGCTAAATATTTTAAAATCTTGGTTGGACTCTTTTCACAGAGGTGGTTAATGTAACATGCTCATCTCTGCATGATTTATGCATGCATATAATATAGTTGTCATTCTGCTTGTGCCCAAATGGCTAAACTAGAATATAGCAGACATGTTCATTCTGCATCAGCTAATAAACTAGATGGAGAGGCTAAAGTTGTGTCATTCTGTTTTTGACAATGCATATTAGATTTAAAAATAATTTTTATAAGAGTAAGTGATTAACAATTGCATTACAAATACTGAGATTAGCGGTGCACTATGCAAAGTTTAATATCGTTCCTTCATTTCTTCCAGATCTAATCACTTAGAAGAGGTAGTGAGAAAGCAGATTGAAGGGGTTGAGGATCCTGAATGATCTTCAGCTTTTGTGAAGAAATAGAAGAATTGCTAGACAGACTACTCTTGTTTGCTGCCGCAGTTTTGGGGGTTGCAGAAGGATTCAGTCAACCTTTTTCAGTCCATTGAACTCACTGTCATCATGTTAAACCAACAAAATATAGAAGGATTAAACTGAGTCTATAATGTTAGTTGTATAATACGCATCCTATATAATATATACTACAAATCATGCAGTGAATTGGAATCATTCTTAATTGTTTTGTCTCTATTTATGTGACAAAATACTACCGTAACTTGGGTATTTTGGTGTCCATCCCTTAAATAAAACCGTGGCGTTAGCACGGGCATTATACTAGTTTATTTCTGTTTCGTGCGTGGCCAGACCTCTCGCCGGAGAACGGCACTGCTCCGCCGGTGCGTTCTTTATCTAAAACTCATCGATAGCTGGTCCATACTTATGCTGCGGCGGGCCGCACAGTTTATAAATGGCAGCAGCAGTCGAGGTAATTCGGGTTATCAGGATGATCAGGGCAGTGCATGCACTCTGATCTGGCACTCGCGCCAAACTCTTCAAGACATAACTTCTTGCACTTGCCCTCGTCGCAGTGACCGCCTATGTCCATGCATTTCGGCTCTGCAACAATAATGCATCCAACCACACCATATAGTCTGTTAGTACAACAAAAGGCATCGAAGACGCCGCATAAATTCCGCGGTGACAAAAAAGAAAAGAAAATCCCCGGTGACAATTATAGTTAGGTATTAGCCTGAAGAGTATTCCTGTGGAGCAACCATCATGTGCATACGTACCATCGTCATCAGCATAGGCCGCTGAGATGATGGAGGACATGACCAGGAGGACAGCTATGAAAGCCATCGAGTGCACGGTGTTTCTTGTGTTGACACTTGCCATAGCTAGTGAGTTGATGTTTTGTACTGGTACTGTGATAGTGTTCGTTCGGGTTTTCGTGGGTTTATATAGAGAAGGACCACACCCAAATAGTTTGCTTTGTATCTATATCATCTATGTTAAAAATATATCTAGGGATATCTATATATCTATCTATATCTATATCCTGAGTCTATGTATATGTTAGTACTATATCTGTATCTATATTAAAAATATATAGATCTCTTTGTTTATGTCTATTTCTATATTTATGTCTATGTACTAATCTATATCTATTTTACTAATAAAGCAAGGAAATTTCAGGCATGCGGACCACGGGATCCTCCTCAGCCATCAGATTGGCATCAACGGTTTCATAGTTGCATGTTCAGAGAACTCCCTAGAGGGGGTTCCCTACAAAGCTGAAGGAGAAAAGTTGAATATTTGATAGCTCTTTTGTTTTCGCGTTGCATCGCACATTTCATTTTTAATTACTAGTATGGTATCTATATATACCCTAAGTATCTAAGAGAGAATAGGTCCTTTTATAGAGGTGGTCACAAAGTTTCTTTCTTTACAATATACACCGGTTTTAGAGATGAACAACATATTTATTATCTGTATGGAAATAGGACCTTTGGTTCATTGCTCCTTTATTGCAAAATAGCTCTATGGTCTCTCCCTAATTAATTCAATTTCTACTTTTATTTGTATCTCTCTCTCCCTCTCTAGAATTACATCCATCAGAAATGATAATTGAATGATAACCGTGTATTCGACCAATCGTTTGGAAGTATAGAAATGGAGGACAATAAAGAAATGCATATCTGTAAACCGTAGTCACATCAGAATTAATATCCCAAAAGCATATATGAATGCTGACTTGTTACACTACACTCATGGAGTTACTATTGTTTTCAACAATGGTCATACAGGTTATTGGGTCACAGCATTCCACTCAAGCATGTCGGAATGCCGGATGACGACCGGCCAGCACCAGCCGCCTCCGTCAGGCCTCCGCCGCAGGTGGCGGCAGCAAAGCTAGAGGGCTTCTGTGTCTTCCTGAT
>JADLZK010012813.1:0-13210 GCA_015847255.1 Hyparrhenia diplandra
AGTGAACTAGAAAGGATCAAGATCGTCCAAGGATAAAAGTGTTTTGTGAAAAGAGGAGTTTCCTAGTGTTGTCTGGGGAATCTAAGAATCAATGAACGCTTTTATCTTAAGTTCACTTATTTTGGGACATCGTAACACTAGCCACGGACTAGGGTGAGAAGGGGGCTAGGAAGTCCGACTACGGTCCCCTGACTCCAACCCAAACGTGGTGGACTACAAAGACCGTCAGGGCTGTCACCACCTGGGGCTACCACAACAGTCCGTAGGGTTGGTTGCAATTCTATAATACTCAACGTACGCAGGAATCCAATAGATGAACTTAAAATAAATGCTGAACTTAATTAAATAGATGAGCCAGAAATACCAAAGTAATATTCCAGGTGTTGCTTGCACCAGCCAAGGTCGAGGAGGATTCAGCAGACTCCTCCTCGCCCGCCCCTTGCCGATCAACCACACCCGGCACAAGTTGCTCTCTCTCTCTCTCTTCTTCTTTCTAACTTATACAACTAGGTGAAGAACACCTAGAGGGACACCACTACATTGTGTCTAATGTGTGAAAGTGAAGTGCCTTGTGTGTAGTGTGTTGTACATGAGAGATGGTGTCTCTTTATATAGGGGAAAGGAGGGGGCTAATTGCTAAATGGGTCATGCAACCGTCCTTGAGGTCGATGGTCGCCCATGCTTCATGGGAAATTGTCCTCCAAACTGACTCTTCTGAGGGAATTTTTGGCGCGAAACCAAAGTCCTCTACATGCAATGCCTCCCAGCCGTGCAACCGTGTCCGAGTTTTGGCGCGTAACCAAAGTTCTCCGCATGCAATGCCTCCAAGCCATGCAACCGCCTATTCGAGTATGTTTTGGCGCCAAGTTTAATTCCCGGCATGCAGCCACCGCATGAGTCCCAGGAGAGTTCATCATCTAAATTTGGGCGCGCATGGTGAAACTTTGGGTGTGGGGCGCCATGCATGTCCCGCCTTGCCTCCAATTTTAGCGGTGTGGTCTTGTGGGCATTTCTACGTTGTGCTTCTTTTTCCATATAATGTCAATTAATGTGTATTTTGAGACATTCTCGCAAAAACAACTTAGAACCAAAGAAAACTTGTGGAACTCGTCAGATAAATAATATTTGGTTATGATTTGACATGAAATATTATCTTTTTAGTTCACTTTGGCATTCATAAGACATGTATTAATTGAGTGTCAACAAGTTCCCCCACACTTGGCTCTTTGCTCGTCCCGAGTAAAGGTTAATGATGAAGTAAGTATAAACATAGCAATTCAAGTTATGAACCCGACATAAAGATCATCCCTAGACATACCTCATTACTGTGGGATATGTGGAGTGTCTAACATATATCCTTGAGCGGTTGAGAAATGGAATGGCTTTGAAACAAAGTCATCCTATTTTCACATCTTAGTAACTTGGAGTTTTTTTTTTTTGAAATAAAGCATAGTTCACATGTACTCCTCAAATGGCACTCTCAAATCACTCAGTGGTGTATGTTCCCTTACCAAGGCATTTATAGCATCGCCTTCTTTTTCTTCCTACTTCTAAAAGGCTTATGTGGAGCTCGGGTAGGAAAAATTTTGTGGGCATACTTGTATTGCATATTTTTGCTTAGTCAAACAATGGATCCATGGAGAAAAATGTCATACAATCAAATCAAGATGTGCAAGTGTGTGGATATATATAGTGGCTATCCTATTTCTACTATGCTCCTTGAAATATCTCCCTCTTTATTGAGACTTTGGATAAAATATTTGAGAGAACATGGGCTATCTTTTATTCTCATCTTTTGTTTCTTTTCTTCTTTTTTTTTTATAGAGAGGCGGGCATCTAAGTACCCATTGTTTTATTTCGGACACTTGTCCTTTTTTTTTCTCTATATTTTTTTTTTATCTTCAACTCTTTTTTTTTCATTTGATGATAGCCTCATGTCTCTTTTTCACAAACTTTTGAGAGGGAGATATGAACAAGTGTTTGGAGCATTTATTTTGAAAGAAACCTAACCAATATTTTTGTTCTCTCCCATTGAAGGAGTAGAATATTTTTGGATGGATCTAAGTGGAAGGCATGTTTTGCGCCTACTCCCAGTGTAGGAGTAGTGCATATATTAGGTGGCGTGTACGTGATCTTGATTTAAGAGCATGATAAATTTCTCAACATGGGTCAACAAAGTTTCACAAAGCTCAATACAAAAACAAGTAGCATATGTAGAAGGTTTTCAAATTGTACCATGATATATTTGGCCTTGGTAGGAATTTTCTCACCATTGAGGAGTATGTGAGACTATGGTTTTTTTAGCATTTTTATAAAATAGAAATTCTCCAAGTACTTTGATTAGAAAAGGTTGGACTTCTATGTCAATGCCATATCTCACTTCACAACAACTTAGGCAATATGTTTTTCCTATATATGTTTTTCCCACAAGCACTAAGGATATGTAAGGAATAAAATCTATGCAGGCCAAACTCAAAGAGCTATATTTATATTTACTTTCAAATTTTAAATCTAAGTTTGGAATTTGGTTCTTTTTAAATTTTGCAGGTTTAAACAAGCATAGAACCAGGAGCATGCACATGAACAGGTGGGAAGGAAGTGATCAAACCAAATTTTGTGTATTCTCCTCCACTAGCTCATGATGTGGTTCGGTGCTTTCTGTTCTTCAATGGAGTGTTACACTCCCCCACACTTCTTTGGAGCTATATCTGTTTTTATTCAAAGACAAAGACAAGTGAAAATAACAAGGACTCTTCTGGTGGAAAACACCAGAGAGCCAAAGATTTATTTGATGAACACATTATTCTAAATTCTATATCAAATTTTATTTATTAATTTTTTTTACAAGATTGATCATTAGATTGATTCATTAAATTGCAAGAATTCAATCGAGTCAATTTCATTTTATGGTTCAAGAAAAACTTTTAAATGATGGCCATTTACCTTGAGTACATTACCTTCGTCATCTTGGAGCGTGATGGCACCATGTGACGAAGGGTCGATTACCGTGATTGGCCCTTCTCGATTTTCTTTTTTTTTTTTTCTTGAACAAAGAGTTTCACCTCCGAGTTAAACATCCGGATCTTATCTCTAGGTGCAAGCTCTTTGTGTCACCTCTTCATTCCTGTAAATGTTAGTGATAGAGAATACCCGAAGGGTGGCACCATGTTTTATTTATTTATTTATTATTGAAATATGTTCATCCAACCTTTCATTTGAACTCAAGCAAGACCAAGGTAATGTTTACAATATAAACATAGTCTTGACTTATCTCCAGCATTGATTACATCTCATTGTTCATGAAAATAATTACTCTAAGTTCTTTAACCAAGATTCAACACCATGTCAAAATTTGATTAAAGAAGGTCATATTAACCTAAGCACCACGCTTAATTTAATAGAGCCTATAGGTGTACTGTATTTGTACAATATACGAGTACACCCAAACCAGAGCATATGACATAAACATAAGAAGCATGATATTTTTTTTTATTTTCATGGGGATAAATATGAGTCAATGAGTTGGTGAATGTTACCTTTGCATTACCTGAGTGTACTTTACCAAACAGTATGTGAAGATGGAGTTTTGAAGTTGCTGCAATGTTTGATTTGTTATACATGATCCAACTCAGGCAATCATCAAGGCTTGACCCACACACATTTATGGTGTGCATGGATCATAAGCTTTGATTATAACAAAGGTTTCGAAAAGGATAATCCTCCTTCTCTCTTCTTTTTTTTATGTGATCAAGGTTCATTCAAAGTTCACTAGATGAACATTGATTTATCTTCGTTATGAACTCATCTCAAAGACTTACCCACATGGATTTTGATAAATTCTTGCAGGGGTCAGTCTAGATATACAACCGATGTCTATGCCAATAGTTTTAGTTCAAAAATCATACTAGACTCCATGTCCAATTTGATTTAGTTAGGCTTTTTAACCTAAGCACCATGCTTAATTTAAGAAGTTTATGGAAGCATGATCATCATGAATGACCAACACTTCCAAACTAAAGCATACTAGCAAATTGAAAGGTAGCATATTAATGATAAACATGAGATTGATTCGAGCAGATGTGTGAACATTGAATGATGAATTGGAGAACCATTTTTTTTTTTTTCAAAGCAATGCAATGGGGTGGATGAATGAGCTTAAACAAACATGCCATGGTTTTGAAAGAACAGGTTAAATGGGGGATATGCATGCAATCTAGGCTTTAGCTTTTGCTCGTAGCATTGACCATCGTTTAAATCATCATACAGATTGGTGGAGCCAACATATGATGTCGAGATGGTACCGCTTAACATCCGACTACTACGAGGCTAGACTAGGAGCACCGAATAGACAGACAACAATAAAATTGTCATCTACCTAGACTAGGCATGGCGCCCGAATACAGCTCAAAGACTAGGAGCCACCCAATGAAAGCACTAGATAAATGATAATTCAAGAAAATATGCAAAGGGCGAAAATAAATATTTTTGGGTTGGTTCCTTTACCCTCGATCGACTTACCTCTCACAATTTATGATTGAATTGTGAGTATGCAATGTAGTCGTTCCGTCACATATCATGGTCTTATTTCCTTTTGATGGTGACCTCTCTCCATCTACATAGAGTTAGTGTGCACGTATATATATTCCTATCTATGCGATGGCAGGGTGATGATTTGATTATGCAAGAATGATCGGGCACCCCGGGCTCGTAATATTATTTTTTATATATATATTTTTAATCCTTCTTTTTATCATAATAATTTTTTTTAGACTTCAGAAAAATGAGCATGGCAAAGGTGTGAAGCAAGGTAGAGAAACCAAAGCAAAAATGAATGAAGCATGTCATGAGATGTTTTGAGTTGTTCACCCCCACACTTGAATTTTGCATGACACAAATTCTAGTTTGTATGGTGACACTCTTGTCGAATGTGCTTCATTGTTGAATGATGTTTGATTGGTTTTACCTTGTGCTTCGACTCTTTTGTTCTTAAGCTCATTTTCAAAGGTCATGTTATTGATGAAATTATTTATGAAAGTAAAAGGATGATTTTTTTACAATATGTTTTTTTTTTCTAGAGGAAATTATAAAAGGTCGGGTTATCTCCCGGAAGTGCTTTGTTTAAAGACAAAAGCTTGTCCATGGGAAATCTTTTGAAATTGAAATCAAAGTTGGTGATGTGGTTTCCCCTCCAACACCAACCTTTGTCGTTGATTTATAGAACTCATGCCAAGACACAACAAGGTTTGCCAAATTTGTGATAGATAGAATCATCTACAACACCTCTTTCAAACATTTTTATGAATAGAGAGAATGAAGGGGTTGTAAATTTTGTAAGTGGTGGCCGAAGTTACAGATCAACTTGTGAATTTTTTTTTTTTCATATGAGCATGGAATGGATGGGACAATTAGGAATAACCTCCATGCTTATTAATTAAATTTCTTGTTTCAGGGGAGCATCTTTTTTTTTTGATAATGTGACTACTCCACAAAACATGGATATGTCATTTTTATTGTGGAGTCTATTTCAAATTCTCCCTAAGATCCGGAATGGATTTTGATGAGACAAAGGAGCCCGGGCATAGAGGGAGAGAGTTTTTTTTTTCATAAATGAGCCGAAATACCAGAGTAACCAGATGTAGCTTACACCTGCCAAGGTACAAGTCGAGGAGGATTCAACAGACTCCTCCTCAGTTCGGCATGCCCTTGCCAGATCAGCTACACCGGTACTTTGTCTCTTTCTATCCTCTCTATGAATTTCTCCCTTTATGTGTTGTCAATGTTCTTGATGTCTCATATAAAAATTCGAGTCATATGATGATGTTGATCTAGGAATTTCTAAAGCATTAAAAAATCATAATCAAGGAAAAGGTTACCCTCGAATTCAAAAGGGCATGCAAAAAGATAGGACTCGTCATCCATAAGAGTGTGATAGCATGTTTCCTTTGTGGGAGGTTCCTAAACAACCAAATTATCAAAAGGATTTCAAAGAATTTCAAATTCGGTTGTAGGTGCCTCCTCTCATTGTTCGGGGCTTGACTCTTATTGTTTATACGGGAAACTCGTCATGGATATTGGTGTGAGGGTGTTTTCAAGGATTTTCTCTAAAATGATTTTCCCCTCACTACGAATTTATGCACGAACGAGCCCCCCCAAAGATTGATCAATTTGGAGAGCAGCTACTTTGCTAAGACCAAAATGGAAGTGATTAACTAGGATGTGGTTAGGCAAAGAAAGGTTTGGGCTGGTATGTATAGGATTTATGAACCTAGCCCAGGCTGCTCATAGAGTCTCCTTCTATATTTTTTTTTGAATTTAAGATTTTTTTTGAAGGGTTGCTCCCGAACCATGGCTATAAAAGCAGGGCGAAGCTCATAACCATTTATATGTATGTGATGTGAATGGTGGTGGAGGCTCCAACAAATCACCCTTTGGAGCCGAAGATTTAAATATTGGAGTGGAATTCATGTGGTTGGGATGGTAATGGTGGTGAGGTGTATAAAATAAAAAGGGATACATGGACGACTTGGGTTCGATTCTAGAACAGCTACCGTTCCCCGGCAACGGCGCTAGAAAGCTTGTTGGCGTTTCTTAACGCAAACAGAATGAATTCCGCAAGCGTATGGAAATACCGTTGTAGCTTTCACCCGGAGTATTTCTAGGTATCGATTTCCACGGGGAACGAGAAGTGAACTAGAAAGGATCAAGATCGTCCAAGGATAAAAGTGTTTTGTGAAAAGAGGAGTTTCCTAGTGTTGTCTGGGGAATCTAAGAATCAATGAACAGTTTATCTTAAGTTCACTTATTTTGGGACATCAGAACACTAGCCACGGACTAGGGTGAGAAGGGGGCTAGGAAGCTCCGACTACGGTCCTACAGCTCCAACCCAAACGTGGTGGACTACAAAGACCGTCAGGGCTGTCACCACCTGGGGCTACCACAACAGTCCGTAGGGTTGGTTGCAATTCTATAATACTCAACGTACGCAGGAATCCAATAGATGAACTTAAAATAAATGCTGAACTTAATTAAATAGATGAGCCAGAAATACCAAAGTAATATTCCAGGTGTTGCTTGCACCAGCCAAGGTCGAGGAGGATTCAGCAGACTCCTCCTCAGTTCTGCCCTTGCCAGATCAACCACACCCGGCACAAGTTGCCTCTCTCTCTCTCTCTCTTCTTTTCTAACTTATACAACTAGGTGAAGAACACCTAGAGGGACACCACTACATTGTGTCTAATGTGTGAAAGTGAAGTGCCTTGTGTGTAGTGTGTTGTACATGAGAGATGGTGTCTCTTTATATAGGGGAAAGGAGGGGGCTAATTGCTAAATGGGTCATGCAACCGTCCTTGAGGTCGATGGTCGCCCATGCTTCGTGGGAAATTGTCCTCCAAACCGACTCTTCTGAGGGAATTTTTGGCGCGAAACCAAAGTCCTCTACATGCAATGCCTCCCAGCCGTGCAACCGTGTCCGAGTTTTGGCGCGTAACCAAAGTTCTCCGCATGCAATGCCTCCAAGCCATGCAACCGCCTATTCGAGTATGTTTTGGCGCCAAGTTTAATTCCCGGCATGCAGCCACCGCATGAGTCCCAGGAGAGTTCATCATCTAAATTTGGGCGCGCATGGTGAAACTTTGGGTGCGGGCGCGCCATGCATGTCCTGCCTTGCCTCCAATTTTAGCAGGTGGTCTTGTGGGCATTTCTACGTTGTGCTTCTTTTCCATATAATGTCAATTAATGTGTATTTTCGAGACATTCTGCAAAACAACTTAGAACCAGCAAAACTTGTGGAACTCGTCAGATAAATAATATTTGGTTATGATTTGACATGAAATATTATCTTTTTAGTTCACTTTGGCATTCATAAGACATGTATTAATTGAGTGTCAACAAGTTCCCCCACACTTGGCTCTTTGCTCGTCCCGAGTAAAGGTTAATGATGAAGTAAGTATAAACATAGCAATTCAAGTTATGAACCCGACATAAAGATCATCCCTAGACATACCTCATTACTGTGGGATATGTGGAGTGTCTAACATATATCCTTGAGCGGTTGAGAAATGGAATGGCTTTGAAACAAAGTCATCCTATTTTCACATCTTAGTAACTTGGAGTTTTTTTTTTTTTTTGAAATAAAGCATAGTTCACATGTACTCCTCAAATGGCACTCTCAAATCACTCAGTGGTGTATGTTCCCCTTACCAAGGCATTTATAGCATCGCCTTCTTTTTCTTCCTACTTCTAAAAGGCTTATGTGGAGCTCAGGTAGGAAAAATTTTGTGGGCATACTTGTATTGCATATTTTTGCTTAGTCAAACAATGGATCCATGGAGAAAAATGTCATACAATCAAATCAAGATGTGCAAGTGTGTGGATATATATAGTGGCTATCCTATTTCTACTATGCTCCTTGAAATATCTCCCTCTTTATTGAGACTTTGATAAAATATTTGAGAGAACATGGGCTATCTTTTATTCTCATCTTTTGTTTCTTTTCTTCTTTTTTTTATAGAGAGGCGGGCATCTAAGTACCCATTGTTTTATTTCGGACACTTGTCCTTTTTTTCTCTATTTTTTTTTTTATCTTCAACTCTTTTTTTTTTTCATTTGATGATAGCCTCATGTCTCTTTTTCACAAACTTTTGAGAGGGAGATATGAACAAGTGTTTGGAGCATTTATTTTGAAAGAAACCTAACCAATATTTTTGTTCTCTCCCATTGAAGGAGTAGAATATTTTTGGATGGATCTAAGTGGAAGGCATGTTTTGCGCCTACTCCCAAAGTGTAGGAGTAGTGCATATATTAGGTGGCGTGTACGTGATCTTGATTTAAGAGCATGATAAATTTCTCAACATGGGTCAACAAAGTTTCACAAAGCTCAATACAAAAACAAGTAGCATATGTAGAAGGTTTTCAAATTGTACCATGATATATTTGGCCTTGGTAGGAATTTTCTCACCATTGAGGAGTATGTGAGACTATGGTTTTTTTAGCATTTTTATAAAATAGAAATTCTCCAAGTACTTTGATTAGAAAAGGTTGGACTTCTATGTCAATGCCATATCTCACTTCACAACAACTTAGGCAATATGTTTTTCCTATATATGTTTTTCCCACAAGCACTAAGGATATGTAAGGAATAAAATCTATGCAGGCCAAACTCAAAGAGCTATATTTATATTTACTTTCAAATTTTAAATCTAAGTTTGGAATTTGGTTCTTTTAAATTTTGTAGGTTTAAACAAGCATAGAACCAGGAGCATGCACATGAACAGTGGGAAGGAAGTGATCAAACCAAATTTTGTGTATTCTCCTCCACTAGCTCATGATGTGGTTCGGTGCTTTCTCTCTCTTCAATGGAGTGTTACACTCCCCACACTTCTTTGGAGCTATATCTGCTTTTATTCAAAGACAAAGACAAGTGAAAATAACAAGGACTCTTTCTCGTGGAAAAACACCAGAGAGCCAAAGATTTATTTGATGAACACATTATTCTAAATTCTATATCAAATTTTATTTATTAATTTTTTTTTTTTTACAAGATTGATCATTAGATTGATTCATTAAATTGCAAGAATTCAATCGAGTCAATTTCATTTTATGGTTCAAGAAAAACTTTTAAATGATGGCCATTTACCTTGAGTACATTACCTTCGTCATCTTGGAGCGTGATGGCACCATGTGACGAAGGGTCGATTACCGTGATTGGCCCTTCCGATTTACTCGAAGTTTTTTTTTTCTTGAACAAAGAGTTTCACCTCCGAAGTTAAACATCCGGATGTTATCTCTAGGTGCAAGCTCTTTGTGTCACCTCTTCATTCCTCTGTAAATGTTAGTGATAGAGAATACCCGAAGGGTGGCACCATGTTTTATTTATTTATTTATTATTGAAATATGTTCATCCAACCTTTCATTTGAACTCAAGCAAGACCAAGGTAATGTTTACAATATAAACATAGTCTTGACTTTATCCAAAGCATTGATTACATCTCATTGTTCATGAAAATAATTACTCTAAGTTCTTTAACCAAGATTCAACACCATGTCAAAATTTGATTAAAGAAGGTCATATTAACCTAAGCACCACGCTTTAATTTAATAGAGCCTATAGGTGTACTGTATTTGTACAATATACGAGTACACCCAAAACCAGAGCATATGACATAAACATAAGAAGCATGATATTTTTTTTTATTTTCATGGGGATAAATATGAGTCAATGAGTTGGTGAATGTTACCTTTGCATTACCCGAGTGTACTTTACCAACAAAGATGTGAAGATGGAGTTTTGAAGTTGCTGCAATGTTTGATTTGTTATACATGATCCAACTCAGGCAATCATCAAGGCTTGACCCACACACATTTATGGTGTGCATGGATCATAAGCTTTGATTATAACAAAGGTTTCGAAAAGGATAATCCTCCTTCTCTCTTTTTTTTTTTATGTGATCAAGGTTCATTCAAAGTTCACTAGATGAACATTGATTTATCTTCGTTATGAACTCATCTCAAAGACTTACCCACATGGATTTTGATAAATTCTTGCAGGGTCGCCTAGATATACAACCGATGTCTATGCCAATAGTTTTAGTTCAAAAATCATACTAGACTCCATGTCCAATTTGATTTAGTTAGGCTTTTTAACCTAAGCACCATGCTTAATTTAAGAAGTTTATGGAAGCATGATCATCATGAATGACCAACACTTCCAAACTAAAGCATACTAGCAAATTGAAAGGTAGCATATTAATGATAAACATGAGATTGATTCAACAGATGTGTGAACATTGAATGATGAATTGAGAACCATTTTTTTTCAAAGCAATGCAATGGGGTGGATGAATGAGCTTAAACAAACATGCCATGGTTTTGAAAGAACAGGTTAAATGGGGGATATGCATGCAATCTAGGCTTTAGCTTTTGCTCGTAGCATTGACCATCAAGCGAAATCATCATACGTGATTGGTGGAGCCAACATATGATGTCGAGATGGTACCGTTTAACATCCGACTACTACGAGGCTAGACTAGGAGCACGAGATGCACAACAATAAAATTGTCATCTACCTAGACTAGGCATGGCGCCCGAATACAGCTCAAAGACTAGGAGCCACCCAATGAAAGCACTAGATAAATGATAATTCAAGAAAATATGCAAAGGGCGAAAATAAATATTTTTGGGTTGGTTCCTTTACCCTCGATCGACTTACCTCTCACAATTTATAATTGAATTGTGAGTATGCAATGTAGTCGTTCCGTCACATATCATGGTCTTATTTCCTTTTGACGGTGACCTCTCTCCATCTACATAGAGTTAGTGTGCACGTATATATATTCCTATCTATGCCATGGGGGTGATGATTTGATTATGCAAGAATGATCGGGCACCCCGGGCTCGTAATATTATTTTTTATATATGTATTTTTTAATCCTTCTTTTTTTATCATAATAATTTTTTAGACTTCAGAAAAATGAGCATGGCAAAGGTGTGAAGCAAGGTAGAGAAACCAAAGCAAAAATGAATGAAGCATGTCATGAGATGTTTTGAGTTGTTCACCCCCACACTTGAATTTTGCATGACACAAATTTAGTTTGTATGGTGACACTCTTGTCGAATGTGCTTCATTGTTGAATGATGTTTGATTGGTTTTACCTTGTGCTTCGACTCTTTGTTCGTAAGCTCATTTTCAAAGGTCATGTTATTGATGAAATTATTTATGAAAGTAAAAGGATGATTTTTTACAATATGTTTTTTTTTTTTGTAGAGGAAATTATAAAAGGTCGGGTTATCTCCCGGAAGTGCTTTGTTTAAAGACAAAAGCTTGTCCATGGGAAATCTTTTGAAATTGAAATCAAAGTTGGTGATGTGGTTTTCCCTCCAACACCAACCTTTGTCGTTGATTTATAGAACTCATGCCAAGACACAACAAGGTTTGCCAAATTTGTGATAGATAGAATCATCTACAACACCTCTTTCAAACATTTTTATGAATAGAGAGAATGAAGGGGTTGTAAATTTTGTAAGTGGTGGTCGAAGTTACGATCGACTTGTGAATTTTTTTTTTTCATATGAGCATGGAATGGATGGGACAATTAGGGGAATAACCTCCATGCTTATTAATTAAATTTCTTGTTTCGGGGGAGCATCTTTTTTTTTTGATAATGTGACTACTCCACAAAACATGGATATGTCATTTTTATTGTGGAGTCTATTTCAAATTCTCCCTAAGATCCGGAATGGATTTTGATGAGACAAGTGAGCCCGGGCATAGAGGGAGAGAGTTTTTTTCATAAATGAGCCAGAAATACCAGAGTAACCAGATGTAGCTTACACCGCCAAGGTATACAAGTCGAGGAGGATTCAACAGACTCCTCCTCGCCTCGGCATGCCCTTGCCGGATCAGCTACACCGGTACTTTGTCTCTTTCTATCCTCTCTATGAATTTCTCCCTTTATGTGTTGTCAATGTTCTTGATGTCTCATATAAAAATTCGAGTCATATGATGATGTTGATCTAGGAATTTCTAAAGCATTAAAAATCATAATCAAGGAAAAGGTTACCTCGAATTCAAAAGGGCATGCAAAAAGATAGGACTCGTCATCCATAAGAGTGTGATAGCATGTTTCCTTTGTGGGAGGTTCCTAAACAACCAAATTATCAAAAGGATTTCAAAGAATTTCAAATTGGTTGTAGGTGCCTCCTCTCATTGTTCGGGCTTGACTCTTATTGTTTATACGGGGAAACTCGTCATGGATATTGGTGTGAGGGTGTTTTCAAGGATTTTTCTAAAATGATTTTCCCCTCACTACGAATTTATGCACGAACGAGCCCCCCAAAGATTGATCAATTTGAGAGCAGCTACTTTGCTAAGACCAAAATGGAAGTGATTAACTAGGATGTGGTTAGGCAAAGAAAGGTTTGGGCTGGTATGTATAGGATTTATGAACCTAGCCAGTGCCGCTCATAGAGTCTCCTTCTATATTTTTTTGAATTTAAGATTTTTTTGAAGGGTTGCTCCCGAACCATGGCTATAAAAGCAGTATGAAGCTCATAACCATTTATATGTATGTGATGTGAATGGTGGTGGAGGCTCCAACAAATCACCCTTTGGAGCCGAAGATTTAAATATTGGAGTGGAATTCATGTGGTTGGGATGGTAATGGTGGTGAGGTGTATAAAATAAAAAAAGGGATACACGGACGACTTGGGTTCG
>JADLZK010012814.1:0-18423 GCA_015847255.1 Hyparrhenia diplandra
ATACGGCGTTAGTGGCGGGCACGGCTGTTCGTCACTAACGAAAAGGTCACGATAATCGTGGGGTTTCAAGGTGGCGGGCGCCGTGCCGCCACAAAAAATATTTGAAAGACGGGCGGGGGCAACGTACTCCGCACCGCCACGTATAAATTTAACGTGGCGGGCGCTGGGCATACGCTCGCCACGTTAAGATTATTATAATGCGGGCGGGCGCGTTATGTTGCTCCGCCACGGCGCGCCAATTTTTTTTTAAAAAATAAAATACCAATATATATATATATATATATATATACACATGTATCAATCCATACACACACATATATATAATACAGACATGTACTCTAATATACATTATATATACATATATATACATCGATTCATATATACAAAAGTTTCACCGACGATCGATCGATCCATTTGTTCATATCCAACATGTACTAGTTTCACTACAACATATCCGCATAAACATTGCGAAGCTATATGTTGATCGATGAAGATAGTCCTTAAGACCTAGCTCTTCCCATCTCCTTAGCGCCCAAACTCTAAAGACAGCCCCGTACCATCGTCTCCATTGAAGTACGGCTGGCCTTCGTGGAACTACCATGTCTAGAACGAACTTGCGGTGATGTTCCGCTATCAGGCGCTGAACCGCATCTCGCCGGTTGCCCCCTTTGTATCACCCCCGTGAACGTGTTCCTTGCGCCCTTGAGCTGTCTGGTAGCTGGATTTGTACCTTCGCAGGCCCGAGGTACTACAGACGCAAGAATCCACACAAGTTTGATCCGCCTCGTTGTTTGAGGTAATCGCACACAACAAAACGCTGTTATTAGTAATATCGGCTATAGCAAGGTAGTCGCATACTAAGAAAAAACTATGTTTCATTTACGCATCGAAATTTCGCTTGATTTTGAGTCTATCTCCATTGCGCTTCTTACACTTCGGGATCGACATCCCAGCAGTTCGATCCTTCAAGTATTTCTTGTTAAGCCGGTGACGAAATGCACTATATTGTCAAACTATATATGATATTCGACTCTAGTATATAATTGCAAAAGGAGTTCATCCATCACTTCATAATCTCAAGATTTTTTCGAATTGTTGGTAGCCGAAATGGTTCGCGGCCTGCGTAGTGTGAGTCAAAGATAACGCCTCCCGCCCCGAGGAAAGATCATGAAACAGATCCAATGTCCTACCATCCCCATTCCATATTGGTAAGCGCCGTAATACATCGAGGCCCATTTTCCTTGACCTTTTTCATATCACCGATATGACGATTCTCGCTACCTCCAACTTCTAGCTCTTTCATTCTTATCCCAGATCTTCGCCTTTCCTCGCCCGCCAAGTTGACTGTGTCGGGATGGTAAAACTCTTAGCTTAAAACCGACGACCGCTCTCACGGATGTGCCATGGAGAGAGGTAAAGAACACCGTTGTTTAAACTCGGGCTGCATCGGCGGACAACCTACAAGGACATGTGGCTGTGGCTATAGGTACCTTTGAAAGAAAGAATCTATATACGGATGCAAGGGACATGTGCAAGTAAAATTGCTTTTACATCGTAAAACAAGGTGACGGGCGACGCCAATGTCCTCTGTCGACGAAGTAGTCTCGACATGTCATCGAATGTAATCGCGGAATCGAGCTCGATGGGGTAGTGGAAGCACTCCTTAGGAAGAAGGGCACCGGCTATACAATCCACGCTTTGCGCACTCCATGTACCATGCATGGAACTTTTCGAAGTCTCCCAAATTTCTCGCATCGGCGAGCCGGGCCTTTGGGATCATGAACTTCCCAAACTCGAACGCAGCGGGGCATTCGTCCGTGACAAACCCCTTATAAGGTGGGGATTTTGGCCCGCAAAGCGGGCAAGTACAAATGTTAATTACCTAGGGTTTGCGAAAAGAGTAGCTAATAACTTATTACAACTTCGTTGTTTCAGCGGTACGCATACCTTTCGGATCTAATAATATCTATTTCTTTGGGCCTCCCGGGTAGCGGGTACTTTGCGCCGCGACCCTCCTCTTTATCGAATGTGTGCTTTTTCGTGCTGGAGGGCGCTTGCTAGGTCGAAGCTCCTTTCTCGCTTCCCCGGGCGCTTGGAGGTGTTGTCCATTGGAGGCCTTGAGTGACGGGTGTTCGCCCTACTCTCGCCTCGGGACTTGGCACCGTGTTTCGCCAGCTGTTTCCTCCGTATACGGCCGCTCCTCATGTCATGACTCCCGAGGCAGGTGTCGTCTCTCGAAGTTGCCGGGGCCGAGGTGCCGCTTTTGAGGTGTCGACTCCTTAGGCTCACAGTGCCTCACTGATCGTGCCTCCTTAGGCTCCTCAGTGCCGGCTCCTTCGCTGTTCGGCTCCTCGAGGCTCGTCTTGTGCCGGTCCCAGAAGGGGGGGTATTGGAACCTTGAGGAGGGTCGTTGCTCCGCCGCCCCCACCATCTTCATCATCGCCGGAGGAGTCACCATAGGGTCCGTGGCGTACTCACGTCCGCCGCCTTCTTTGTTGAGCCGGAAGGTGGAGTCAACGTCGACATATTCAAATTCAATGTCCACCTTCGGCCACAAAGACGTTGTAACACGAAAGCGGCTCCTAGAGTGTTCACCCGTTATGACCGGGATAGTCCAGCCCTGGGCCTTCATGTTCGGGCGCCCTAACCCAATGTTTGACTTCAGCACATTCTAGAGGGATCTCGCGGCTTTTCGTACTTTTTGGTAAGATCCGAGGAAATACCACCCCCCTTGGCCACTACCTTTTTCTTGCCCAACCTGCCGCCTGTGTATCAACATATTGCATGGTGTCTCTTCGGTGATATCATCCACCGGGTCCTCACGGGTCGCCAGCAGAGGTGCCGCTGGGTTGCCGGGGTGGGCACCGCATACCAGCGTTATGAACATCTGCTTCGGGACTTCGACCATCGGGGGTCGTTGCTCGTGAGGGCCTCTTTGATGGATCCGCGGTGATCATTTGCTGCAAGGCCTCATCACGCCCCTTCCTCGCCTCGACCCTCCTTGTACCGCCGCCTCGTGGAGGCAAAGATCTCGATCGCCAAGCCCCACCGTGCCCAACTCTTCACGAGCTCATGCCACGGACGCGTCACGCGATGCTCGAGTTCCCAAAGGCCACCGCGTCCGTGGATCGTGTCCCCGACCAGTCTCGAGGGTCCGTGATCATACGTAGTGGCCTCTATGACCCTTCTTCTCGACCTCCTTCTGAGCGGCCTCTGGCGGGCTTCTGGGCTTGTGGGCAGAGAGGAAGTCCCTGGTCTTTCATCCTGACCACTCATAATGATCCGGCTCTCTCCAGTCCTCGTTCTTAGCCCGCCCACGCCTTGTGTGTCTGCATCTAACATCGCGCCTTAGTAGTGGAAGTTTGTTCCGTTTGGCTAGCTCGCTGTAGAACTTTCGCTCTTCGCCTTTCTTTGCGGGCGGTTTAGCCTTTGAGAACTCTTCCCATACTTTTCCGAGATCATGTTGTACTTGGTGAAGGGTAGGCGTCCTTTCTTGTAAAAGTCTGCGTTGAGCCTATACTTCCAGGGGAAGCTTCTTCCCGGCGAGGAAGTTTACATGCTGCCGCACCTTTCCATATCGGGCCCGGCGGATACCGGAACCGCTTCAAAAACCTCGCCAAACACCCATAACTTGTCGGGCCTTGGGGACGGCTTTCCGGGGCCTTCGATAAGAATGGAGACCTTTATCCTTCACGGAAACACACGACCTGAGTGTCAGATTGGCGATGACTTCGGGAGGCAGAAGTGGCTCGCCTCGCGGCCCCAACTCTTGAATGACAAGGACCTCATTGATCTTCTTCTCGCCTCCCCGGTCTCCCCTTCTTTCTGCTTGTCTCCCTTTGCTTTGCCTCAAGAGGTGGCCCGGGACTAAGGGGGTTGTTGCTCGTGAGTCGCTTGTGGAGGGAGCGGTGGCAGGCCGCTTCAGCCTCTACTTCCTTAACCCGACGCTTCTTGCTTGGTGCTTCGCCCCTCGGGTTGAAATTAGATCTTCTTCCTCCTCGTACGCTTTCCTCCTACCCTTACCGGGCTATACGAGGCTCCGCTATGCATCGGGGAGTAGTGAAAGTCGCCGCCACTTCCATCGCTATCGCTAGCGTCTCCCATTCAAGTTTAGGTTGTTCTTGTTCATTCGCCTTTTTCAATACGAGGCTGTTCTTGTTCATTCGGCCATTTCAAGCTACAAATATATAGCTAATGCTTTAGTACTATAGTATATAGGAGGAGTACACAAGTAATTCAAAATTGCGAAAAGAGAGAAATAAAAAAGATTGGCTCGAGATATAGCCCCCTTGTGATCACATCGCTTCTAAACTCCGGTTTGCTTTGTACAAGCCGCCCTAGTTTAGAAGCTTCCAAGTATAGGGGACATTCAATCATCATAGCCATTTGCCTCGGCCCAATAATTAAGTTCATTTCATTGCATATATGCCACTTGCCTCAGCACTAATGGGTTCACATCATTGCATATATATCTCCAACAGCCAAATGTAAAATAGGGAGCAGAGGTAATTTCAAACCAAGCCAATCAATTCAAACAAAAAGAGTAGTAGGCAGCCAACATAAAAAAATATGCTCAAACAAAGTACCCTATGGTCAAGAGGACAAGTTCATGGTTCCAATGTGGCTTGGCCAATCAAGACAATACATATGCTTAGCATTGACAGGTGAAATAGGGTAGCAAATTAACATAGAGTGACATTGTTGTTTCAACGGTGAAGGATGTAGGCATCACGGGGCAATATATATTGACATATGAGGAAAACAGTTGATAGAAATTAGGCCAAGTTATAATCATGGCCGGTGACATAAGCTATCAATTAGGACAAATTAAGCAAATGCCCCATGCCAAGTTTCAAAAAATAGCACTAGTAGTTTAAGCAACAACCCCATGCCAAGTTTAAGCAACAACACTACTAGTAGAAAATCATATGACAAAGATTAGCATTAGCATATATGGAATTAAGGGGAATGACCATGAGTAGGCATTAAGGCATGTCCAAATTGAGGCATGTCCAAATTACAGAGAAGCTAAGGCCAACATCACGAGGGGGGCAATATTAACTAACATACGACCATCAACATGGCGGTAGGGACCCAAATGTACCATCAACGAGGGTAAGGATAGTGGCAAGTCTATAGCATCACGGGCTACCTCAAGTGAACTCTAGTGAACTCAAGTGACATATAAGCTAAGTCCAAAATTCAGAGGCTAAAATAGAGGCACAAACATAAGCTCAGTGGTAATTGGCCTCGCTTTATCCAAATTCTATAGCATCACGGAGGATTGGGCCAATCATATGCTCGTTTTTATCCAAATTCTATAGCATCACTGTAAAGGGCACATAAGCTCGGCTAAATTGTTTTAATTTTGCATCACATGCAAAGTGAGGTGGGCACAAAAACATGGGTGGCATCACAAGCAGTCTCAAAAAGCACAGAGATATCTCAAAACTGCTCAATTCCAAATGACAGGAGCTCAAATCAAAATGAGCAATTTCAACAAAATTGACAAGAAGTGAGAGAGGCACGAGATAGGAGGGTCACCGATGACCAAAGACGGAGGACCGACAGAGGACGGAGATGGAGCAGTGGTCGCCGACGAGCACCGAGGGTCACCGACAGCACCACGGACGGGACGGGCACCACGGATGCACCCGTGCAGCACTATGTGGACGGGACGCACCACGGACAGTGCACCGTGCAGCACCACGGACCCGAGTTAGGGTTCCGCCGAAATGACGGGGACGGCGGCGCGACGGGCGCAGGACGGGATGGCCGGGATGGGGACGGCGACGGGACGGCACCGCTGGCACCACGGGCACCACGGCGGACGGGATGGGCACCACGGGTACCACGGCGATGGAGACGGCGAGCAATGACGACGACGGGCGGTGTTAGGGTTTCCTGACGGGCGGAGTAGAGGACGGGCGAGGACGGAGAGGCGGACGGGGCGGGACGGGGACGGGGACGGGCGGGACGGGGCGCCAAGGGGACAAGTGGCGGTGACGGGGCGGCGGTGGTGGGGAAAAAATCGGGCAGCCCTTCGGGTCGTTTGGAAGAGAGCGAAGGACTTAGAGATTCTCGAGAATGCCCCCACTATTTATATAACGAAGTTTTTGCGTGGCGGCGCGTAAGGATGCCCGCCACGTAAATATTAACCGTGGCGGCGATTAAAGGATGCTCGCGTAAAAAATATTGAACCGCGGGCGGGCGATTAAGGATGCCCGCCGCGTGTAATATTTTCGTAATAAAGAGATAAGTATTCTTATAAATTGATATAAAATGGTTATAAATTGTTATAAATTGTTATAAATTGTTATAAATTGTTATAAATTGGTTATAAATTGTTATAAATTGTTATAAATTGTTATAAATTGATATAAATTGATATAAAATTGTTATAAATTGTTATAAAATGGTTATAAATTGTTATAAATTGTTGTAAAATGGTTATGATGCCCGCCACGTGTGAACTTTTCATTTTTGAACTTTTCACGCCGAAATATGAAAATTTAAATTTTTTACACATTCGGACGACATTTCAAGCACTACACGCCCAAGTTTCAAATAGTCTTGAATACGGAAACTTCATAACTCCTCAAGATCTATATTTCATATATAGGTAATTTTTGCGCACGAGAAATTGTTACAAACGTGTAGTTCAAAAAAAAACACTAGTCTCCCTTGTAGTTTCGACACACTCGCGGTGAGATATTTGTATCATTTTGGACTATTGTTTACATCGGAATAACTACAATTACATATCATTTTGGTCTTTGGTGCATTGGTGGTCTTCTTCTCGCCATCGGGCGGGTCCATGGCATCATTTTAGTCTTGTCGGGATTGATTACGCCCCTCCGGTGCCTTCATCTTTTTGGAAAATCTGTAAAGAGCTTGAACTCATCATAGTTGTTGTATGTTTCGGGACTCGACCCCATCAGCTCCCACGATCCGCCGCTTTCCCGCCACGACAAATATGTCTATTTTTGTTCTCCGCGTTCATGTAGTAGGTGGGCTACTTGTGCGACATCCGATGCAAGCACCCACCGATCATCTTTGTACCGCATACACTTTGAAGGTTCACGGTGGTTAGCCCAAAATCGCCCACTAGAATCGCCGGCTTGACCCATCGCAACGGAAAACGGTTATTGTAGGTTACCGCCGTAGTCAAGTTCCCATATTTCTTCGACCCAGCGAAGCATGTCATCTTCTCCCCACGCCACGCCGTTTCGCCCTCATATCGAACACCGCTATTACGTGATGCACTCTTCTTGTCCTTTTCTTTTTGTGTGGAACCTGCACCCGTTGACATCATACCCTTGCCACGTGGTGACCTGCATGGACGGCCCCGACACAAGCTTCTTCACGGTCGCATCATCTCCCGGGGGAATGTTACGCTTTTGGAGCCACCGGAGGAAAGTGCTCTTGTGTTCCTTCTCGCGCCCGGTCATTCGATGGTTCTTGCGCTTTGCTACTTGCACGGGCGGAGCTCTTTGAGGTGCTTTTTCACGATCCGTCCATGATCACCAATTGATGAAGGATGCCGTAGTGAGCGTCTAGTACTTTGTCCCTATGTATGTTGGTGCGTGCTTTTCGCCCGCCGCACCCCATCCCCGAGGTTCTTCCTTCATGTTGATGCACCGAAGCCCAATAGCCCTCCCATCTTTTATGTACTTCACACACCGTTCACGGCTCCCGGGTTTGTGTATGCCTCGATCATAGAGCCCCCTCCGGGTAAGCGCGGTTATGATTGAATCGATTGAGGGTAGACATTAGTCGCCGCTGGTCCACATCGCCGTGAGGTACATCGGTCCCGGTTCGTTCAATCTCGATCAACCATGTGCATCATCGGGTGTGGCATAATGTCGAAGAACGACCGTGGGGAAACACATCTCTATCGGCACATTATTTCGCGATGAACTCTTTCGCCGCGGGCGATCCGCTTTGGCAATTACCTTACGTTGATTTGGTTAAAGAAGTATGAAATCCTTGTGACCACCATCTTCACGTATTTTGGACGAACGGCCTTTGATCACAATTGGAAGGAACACCGCCAAAGATGATGTGAGCATCGCGGCGCGTTGAAGTTCGTCATTGTGAGGTCTTTCATGGATACCGGACTCTTGATGTTGGAAGAGAAACCCGCCGGTACCTTTGATACCCCGCATCAACCGACACATAGCCAACTTCGCCTCTCGTTAGGGTTGTAGGCGCACGGGAGTTCGACTTTACCGTTCGGAAGCCGTGTAGCGTGAATTTCCGGTCGGATGCCCATGTCAACAAGATCCTGACGTGACTTCACACCATCCTTCGTCTTGGTCTTGATATCCATCAGGAGACCGATCTCGCTTTCGAAGACATTTTTCTCAAGGTGCATCTGATCGATCGCGTGGGGTGTATGCGCAAAGATCTTCCAAGATTTTTAGATACTTGAAGAAGATTGACTTCTTCTTGAAAGGAACGGCCGGGCGCTCCTTCCTCCGGTTTATCCCTCTTTCGCTTTTTGTCTTGGAGGTGCCGTCTTCCTTATCATCGTCTTTCTTCTTCTTCTTCTTTCCAAACTCGCACTCCAAGTCCTTCACCATGTCAAACACCCAGGACCATAACTAGTCGGTGCCTACCGAGGTTTCGACTTCGCCCTTGTTGTCAAAGTACACATTCATTTTGGATCTCCGTACCTATGCTTGCTACGCAGAGGAAGGTGGCGTGTTCCATGTACACGGTTTTTCTTTGGATCCCTCGGGTAAGTGGAGCGAGGTTTCTTCAATGCAAGCTACAGGCGGTCTTCCCTTTAATCGCCCGATAATGAAAACAGGGCCGGGGTAATCGGTGATGGTGACAAAGATGATGGCACGAAGAGTGAACTTCTCCTGCGTGCGCATCAAACATGCTGACCCCATCATCAAATAGTACCTCCATCTCCTCCATGAGCGGCTCCAGAACACATCTATATCGTTCTTGGCCGCCGGTCCCGAAATGAGCATGGTGAGCAAAACATACCGCGCTTTTGACAAAGATGTGGAGGTAGATTGTACATGGTGAGGACGACCGCCACGTCTTTGTGCGCGGCCGCTTTCAGTCACCGAATGGGTTCATTCCGCCGGTACTCAATGCGAACCGAACGTTCTCGGGCTCCTCGCAAGTCGTCGGTAGGCGGCGCCGAAGTCTTGCCATCGCTTAGCATCCGAAGGGTGCCGTAGATTCCCGTCATCCTTCACACGATCGCTAGATGCATGCCACGCCATGTGCTTAGCATCCTCGGGGTTCCCATAGAGAGCCGGCAGCGATCGATGACCGGAAGGTACCACATTGACAGCGGCCGGACGCGTTTCCTGCGTGTAACCTTCCTCTTCCTCGCCCCTGGCGTTGACATGATCTTCTTCAAGCGGCGCGACCGGTTTTCTTCGCCCCTTCTTCTTCTTTCTCGCCGCCCTGTTTCCTCATCGACGTCATCGTCCACGCGACATCCGGCATTCCGCTTGTATCGACTAGCGCCCGCGTCGCGACAACTGGTCAAATTCTCGCGTCTTGTCGCCCCGATATAGGATACGATGGTTGGGGCAGGCATCGAACTTCTTCACTTTCATCGCCCATCGGGCGGATCAACTTCTTTAGCGCGATCGTGCTGGCGGGAACCTTGTTAGGCGATGGATACGTCGAGGCCGGGTAACTTACGAGCTCATTGAAGCTAGTGTCGGACCGACCATGGCGAGACTTCAACATCGGCAAGTTCGGGGTAAAACTCGGCGCCCGTGCAACCCTCCGGACTGTCTTTGTAAAGAGGATCAATCGGCTGTTCGCTTCATCTGTTTGAAGTTTTCCAACCATCTCGCACCCAAAACAGAATGTCGTCCTCACCGAAGTCGGTTGACCAAATCTTCAAAACCCGGGACATCCTCGCCGCGTCATAGGATTCTCCCCGCCGCCCCGTCCCCACCACCACCACCACCGCCATCGCCGTCATCGTCGACGTCGCCCGTGGTTTGAACAAATCTGATGGAATTGGACCGGCTAGTGGACTTTCTCGGTATCGCATCGGCCGGGACCGCCCGTACCGGTGGATCGAAGGGTGGAACTTATTCGCCGTGAAAAGTCCGACCAAATAGTCACCGACGGCCATGCATGATTAGGTGAGATCGCACGCGGTGTCGAGAACGCTTTCAGATTCTTGCATTTTGCGCACGGACGGATGATCGGCCTATGTTGAATTATTATTCGTATCGCCGCTCGAGCAACAAACTTCTTCACCTCATCAAAGTATTCGCCATCAACCCTCTTCATCTCATACATCCGGTGGGCTCGGTGCCTCTCCATCCCGATCGATCCCTGCTCTTCCAAAAAGCTTAATTAGTGCCGTTATATAGTACTCAAACCAAAAAAAAAAGGAGAACAAGTCCCACCATAGAATCTAGATCCAAAGAAAGGCAGTTTTCTCTCTCCTCCAAAACCAAAAAAAATTGAAGTTGCACCAGAGGTCTAGATCTAGAGAAAGGCAGAGTTTTCTATCTCCTCCAAACAAAAAAAAAAAATCCCACCATAGATCTAGATCTAGAGAAAAGGCAGTTTTCTCTCTCCTCATGTGTCTCTAGATTTAGAGAGGGGATGAAAAAAGAGGGAAAGAAAGATCAAAAGAGGCATTAATCGACCAATTAGTGTCTTCTCCTCCACCAAATCAAAGCCAAAACACCCAAATTAAAGTTTTTGTCGGTTTTTTGATCAAAACCTCCCCCCACAAGAGTTGGAAGAGGAAGTTCGTGGAGAAGATGAACAGGGCGGCCGTCCGGTTTTTATAGGCTGCGGCCTTTTACGTGGCGGGCGCCCTAACGTGCCCGCCACGCAAAATACGCGAGCAGCGTGGCGGCGCCGCAACGCTGCTCGCCACGGATAAGATATTTTACGTGGCGGGCGCGTTGCGGCCCCGCCGCCACGTAAAAGATGATTTTTGCGTGGCGGGCGCGCAACGCGCGCATCGCCAAAAAAAAGCGGCCCCGAGAAGGCCAGCGGGGGCCATATCTTTTCCGTGGCGGGTTCAAATTGCGCCCCGCCACTTTTAAAAAGATATGGCCCCCGCCGGAAAATCATTTCGGTACTAGTGACGTGTTGTTGCTTTCCTTGAAGTTTTATTTGTACTGTACTCCTCATTTGTTGTTTTAAATGAACAATAAAGGAATGCAACACAGTACATGCATAGTTTCGTGTCTCCTTCTCGATCGCTCCTTTTTATACTTTATATTTATATTACCCGGCTCGTTCGCTAGAATTGAAACCACAAACAGAACCCTAAATTGCTTATGCGGGATTTTCCTTGGGTGCCAAAATTAAGTCGCCCATAGTTTCCTTGGTGGTCGGCCTCCAAGGAAATAATCCTTGAGTGCCAAAACCATCAAGGAAACTAGTTTCCCTTCCCTCTATTCTTGAGTGCGTTTGCTTGACGGGTTTGTGGCCAAGAATTATTTCCTTGGCGGTTTTGACACTCAAGGCAATTCAGGATTCTAGTAGTGAAGCCAACTTGCCAAGACTCAATTAAGAGCTCTCGAGCTTGGTATGTTTATTTAACTTCGTGACCCACTCCGGTCTACAGGCAATAAACACACAAATACACAAATATGTCCATATATTCATCTATGTATAAGAGTAACATGCGAATTGACTCGTAGTCTAATGGTAGGACGGTCCGGTGGGACCCTACCCACCAGGGTTCAATTCCTAGTGCTCGCATTTTCCTGGATTTATTCCAGAATTTTCCGGCGCTATACATTAAATGGTAGGCGACGTCTCCGTCGACAAGCGAGGCGCTCGTGGTGACTTTGTGAACTTCAAGATTGCCGCTCAGTCCTTCAAAGGTGCTCATAGGGGTAGGGTTTACGTACGTGTGTTCATAGGGGTGAGTGTGTGCGCGTGTTAGGCGTTTGCGTTGTACTGTGTAATCTCAAAAAAAAAAAATGTATAAGAGTAACATATGCATAGCATATGGTGTCAGACGCCTAATGATAGGCCCAACAATTAGGCCCAGGACATGGGCTGAGACCAGACTGGGCTACTGTAGCACGCCCCATGGCGCCGCCACAACCGTAGATTATGTTAGATCAGTTTAAGAACCAGAAGTAAGATCGTTTGAACAAAAACATTTCGACAGTAGTGATAATATACTACTGTTGTAGCCTATCACAATATGTGTGAATATAATATGCTTCAGTACAGTTGACAACTAACCAGTATGAGCACAGGGCGACATCTATCTCCACGGGGTGTTTTTTTATTAGTGAGATAGTTTCGTATACGCATTGCCTGGAGCCAACTGCCTGTGCAAAAAAAAAGCCTAGCAGAGAGAGAGTTGGGTTGTGTCTGGCCGAATTTATAAAAAGAGCAACAATATTTATAACACAAATTATATATAGTATAGAAAATATGTTCTATATGGTGTGTCCAATATAATTGGCTTTGTTCGCTTAAACTTATCAACCTGGCTTATCAGCAATGGTATAATGATTTTTTTCTTAGAACAAATAGGCATCGACTGCCTTATGGGCCACAGAAACCATCAAGCGAACAGCCTGAATGATTTTGATTTGGTTTCCTAAATCTTAGCTCTCGTCCATAGAAACCATCAACCGAACAGATCACTGATTTGATGTGGCCTCGAAGGTATATCATAGACGTAGAGTCTAAATAAGAAAATAAGCCTTGGTTTTTCTCCGTCTCTTTAACAAATGTGCTGCCACATCAGCAAAGTGGTATAAATAAGAGGGTAATAAATAGGCTTAGACTCTATGATAGAGTCTGCATTGCATTGTGAGTGTCCTAATCATAGTTATATTAGATCCCGTGTAGGTGCAATCTGAGGCAGTGTGAAGGGACAGAAGACAATGCCGGAGAGGGGGCTATTGTGTGCTCCCACATGTCATGTCCAAGCGCACACCCCATGCCAAGACAACCAGATCATGTCGAGCCCACTAACATGACCATGATTAGCAGCACGAGTCAGCACCTGCCCATTGACAATACAACGACTTAGGTAGAGCACCTAATCGACCGGACCTGCGTGTAGAAAAAACTTCAACACAAAAACTGTCGCTCAAGACGAAGCCCGATGGCAAGGCATCACTAAAACGATACAAGATAACGGTGATGACAACGACTAGGTAGAAGCTATGAACACCCACTAGTAACCAAATCATTTTGGGTGACGGCACAATCAATTTGGCGCGACGCGCATGAGCGCCCGCCGCCCGTGAAGGTCACGGTAAATGGAGGAACAACCGGGCGGCAGCTTGTGCCCGCCGCATTAATAAAAAAATTTTAAAAAAACAAGAAAGCCTAGATGGGCCCAGATCTGGGCCTAGATCCGGGCTCCGCGCCGCCGACCCGCTCGCCGCCCGGCCCGATGAGCGACGGTTGCCAGATCCGCCGCCGGAGTGCTGGGCGCTGGGCCCTCCGCCGGGGAAAGGAGCACCCGCGGCGCGCCGAGAGGGGGTGGCCGCCTGTCGAGGCAGGGGGCCGCCCGCCGGCGGCCGAGGTACGGGAGGGATCCGCCGCGCACGAGGGAGCGGCGCCGCCACCGGCGAGGTAGGTGAGCGCCGCCGCCGCCGGCGCCGAGGAAGGCCGCCGCCGCCGAGAGGCGCCGCCACCGCGCCGAGGCAGGAGCTGGGCCACCGCGCCGAGGGAGGGGGGCGCCGCCACCACGTCGAGGCAGGAGCTACCGCCGCCGCTGAGGAAGGAGGGGCCGCCCGTCGTCGCCGTGGATCCGCGCGCCGGCTGCGGATCTGGTCGACTCGCGGGAGGCGGCGGTCGGCTGGGGAAGTGGGAAACCGCCTCGACCGTGAGGCGCTGAGGAGAGGAGTGAGGTTAGGGTTCCGATGTATGAAGTGCCGGGTTATATATGACCCGATAAGATACCTGATTTGGGCCTGCCATGGGCTCTAAGGCTGGCGTGACGGCCTTTAATGTGCCCGCCTCCGAAAATGGCTGATTTTTAGGTGACGGGCCTTTATAAAAGCCCGCCACGGTTAATCTATTTACGTGACGCAAATGTGCCCGCCACGTTAAATAAAAAGTGCTCGCCACGCAAAATCATGGGGGATTAACCGTGACGGCAAACAAGACGCCCGCCACGAAAAGATTTTTCAGGTTCACGCAAAAATCATTTCGTTACTAGTGACCTGAACTACCATCAACAACCTTCAACAACGACCGTAGCCGTGAACCGATCGACTACAATACCAAAATCAACAAAGTGGCCAGGTAGCTATTGTGAACTACATGATTATATCATAGCAAATCAAGAAGAGTTAAGCACACGTAGACACAACGGTAACGTCCGGCTCCGACGAACGATTTTAAAGGGGAACAAGCAGCAGTGCATCAACAAAGCCTTGAAGAAGGTGATGACATCCACCGACGCCAACTTCATTATGAGGAGCACCCAAAAGGGACTTTTGTCACTAAATTGCCCTAGGAACCTCCGACAACCGACCGAGCAAATGACGACGCCTCCAAGAAACCGATGATGTGCCGGCGCGCCACCATCATTGGCCCAAGGCAAAAAGCCTAACTAGATTTTATCCCCTATCCGCCATCGCCGGGGGCCACCAAAGGGGAGCAGTCGCTCGCCCTAGAGCAGCATGCTCGCCCCGTTGCTCGCAAGACACCAACGCCATGGGAAGCCTCCGGGGTGGATCTTCCCTATCACCAGCTACTCCATAGTGAGTGCAGCGGGCCACCTCACGAGCCTTGACACCTCTACAGCCTAAAGTGAGCGGGTCGCCCCTGACGGCAGCCCATGGCAGCGCATGAAGTGGAGGGCTGGGATGAACCCGCACCATCAGCCACGCATGGGCAGGATCCATCACAACACGCGCAAAGTATGAGCGCATCTCAGCAAAGCTTCACTACGAGATGGCAGCGCCGCCATGCCCACGCACTGGGCAGCACGCCGCCCACGTCCCCGCGGAGGGGCGCCGATCGTAGCCAGGTCAATGACGCCCACAACAGCTTGCCGCCTATAGAGGCGCCGCCGACCTATCAGCGGCCTAGTCCTTGGCTACCACCGCCGCCACTGCTAGTGCGCTAACCAGCCGCCGTGGCACCCCGCCGCGCCCCTCGACGGGCGCTAGCCAGATTTGAGGCCGAACGCCGGATCCGGGACTAGGAGGCGTGGATTTGGCCCCACACCGCCCACCTTTTGCACCCGCTGAACCTCGAAGTTTAATTATTTGCACCCGCCGGCCAGCCATAGCATTGTGGGAAGTTTACTAGGGCATCAGATCCATCGAGCGACACCGGATCTACCCCCGCAGGGCGCGGATCGACGTCCCCGCTGTCGGGTCATCCCGACCGCCATGGAAGCAAAGACGTAACTTGAGCAAGACGAGAGGGGTGGGGGAGCCAGGTGCTACAGAGCCTTCCTTTTTGAGCGCCTCCAGAGGCCACCATCGCCACTAACGACAGCAGCGGCGGCGATCGAAGCTGGTCCGGCGATGGGTGAGTTCGGCGCCATGCTTGTCGCCCCAAGTGGCCTAGCTCGGGAGACGACGCAGGGGGCGGGTGGTGTTTCCAACAAACAGAGCCTAGTTATCAAGATTTGACTTCATCACCCGTTAACTTAGGGGCATAATTATACTTCGCTTATTTTTTTCTAGACACTTATTTTAACTGTCGTCTGATTCCTCCCTCTTCCCTTTTGTAAAAAAAAAAAAAAAAAATGAACTCATCAAACATCAAAGTACCCCAATCTCAAAGGGAAAAAAATAATAAAACTAACACTTCCTTTCTCAACGGGGAAATACTAAGAATAATACAAATTCTTTCTTTGTGAATAAATACTTGAAGTATTTCTTTTTTTTATTTGATTTAATATGATGTCCACACATTTGCATACATTTGAAAACAGAAATTTAGATAACCTCAACTCTGTAGTAGTTGCACAGACAGATAATAGTACGGACGTTACATATCTAGTTGCCTTTCCAAGACGACAGTGGAGGCGTCTCTGAGTCTCTCCAGGTGTTGAGGAAGGTGCTGTGGTAGCGGTCACCTTGGACGACATCCATGGCGGCATAGGACTCGAGAGCCCGCCATCTCCTCCGGCGTGAGCTTCAGCGACAGCGCCCTCCCAGATTCTGGTTGAAGTTGGTGATTTTCGTAGTTCCAGGTATGGGGCAGACGTCGCTTCCCTGGTGGTGAACCCAAGCCAGCGCAAGCTGCGATGGTGTGCATCCTTTCCTTGCAGCCATGTGGCTCACACGCTCGAATATTACAGCATTCTTCTCCATGTTCTCTGGCTGAAATCTTGGAAGATTCTGAAAGAAGATCGTATTGAATGGTGCCATTACATTCAGTACAGGATAAAGCACAATACATGGTGTATTGGAGTTGGATGGATTATGAACAGGAGTATAGTAGGATAGGTCACCGTACCTTGCGGAAATCGTCATCAGGCATCTCATGGACAAGTTTGGCTCCGCTGGAGAAGAAACCTCTGCCCAATGGACTGTATGCAACAATTCCAATTCCATGTTCTCTGAAAATTGTCAGAACAGAAAACAGCATCATTATGTATGTACATTGGCTTCTGATCCATCCCCCAACAATCAGCGTTTTCTCGTGCCTTGGCACCAAAAAGAAAACAATGGGGAGATTCGAGATATATAATTATATTTTGTACCTACCTGCAGGTTGGAATTATATCTTGTTCAGCATCTCTAGTCCAAAGAGACCACTCTAGCTGGACCGCGGTGATCGGATGAACTGCGCGCTCTTCTAATGGTTGATGCCGACGCTTCTGATAGCCCAATGTATTTGATCTTGCCTTCTTGAACCAACTTCTTGAGCTCGCCAATCTGCATATATCAAAATTCAGTACGTACTTGTTGTTTAGCTACCAATTTGCATATATATCAAAGTACAGCTCGCAATGCAATTCGAGCAGTGCATGCAACGCAACTAATTTACAACTCACCGTGATCTCGATGGGCACCGTGGTGTCGATTCGGTGCTGGTAGTAGAGGTCGATGCAGTCAATGCCGAGCCGCCTTAGGCTGGCCCCGCGCACGCCCGCCCGCACATATGCCGGGTCGCCGCGGACCACCCTCACGTCCGGCATGATGCCAAACTTGGTGGCCACCTGCACCTTCTCCCGTACGCCATGCAACGCCTTGCCGATGAGGACCTCGTTGGTGTGCGGGCCATAGGCGTCGGAGGTGTCGAGGAAGGTGACTCCAGCCGCGATGGCGTGGCGGAGGAGCGACACCATGTCGGCCCCCGGCTTGCGCTCGCCATAAGCCATGGACATGCCCATGCAGCCCAGTCCCTGTGCCGAGACCTCCAGCCCCTGCGAGCCCAGCTTCATCGTGTGTGACCGCGGCGGCAGAACACACGCCGGTTCAGCTGCTGCGGCCATTGCTGATTTGCTGGACTGGACTCTGCGGTAGGAGTAGTGCGGTTGTTGTCGCGTTCCCGTGCACGGCGTACTTGTAGTAGAACCCAGGAGCTTGCATCACGGAGTGTGCAAGAGGCCGTAGCACTGCCTCTAGCTGGTACCTCTAGGTGGATGATGACAAAGGCAGCTGCTAGCGTCATTGCTTAGGTCATGCCGCCCAACTGGATCTGCAAAAGGTCTTCACGATTATGAAAAGACTCTACTACACGAACGAATGACTTTTACAAATGGTTATATTTGATTGGTACAGGTCTTATTTTCTAGTACGACTAAATAATATGACACTACTACACGAACGAATGATTTTTACAAATGGTCATATTTGATTGGTACAGGTCTTCACGATTATGAAAAGACACTACTACACGAATGACTTTTTACAAGTGGTCGTATTTTCTAGTACGACTTTACAAATGGTCTTATTTGGTTCGCAGAGGTGAGACGATTTTCAGGAGCACTAAATGATATGACTCGTAGTTTCTAGAAATCATTTCTGTAATCCAAAAAAAATGAAAATCAGCAGCAAAAAAGTATCAAATTCTCACGGTAGGTGTACCTTTGTGGTTTGTTGTCACTAGTAGTTTTCTTTATGTCCAGGAATATAGTTAAAGTTCAGAACTGAATTTTCATCAATTTC
This sequence comes from Hyparrhenia diplandra, assembly GCA_015847255.1. Lineage (NCBI taxonomy): Eukaryota > Viridiplantae > Streptophyta > Magnoliopsida > Poales > Poaceae > Hyparrhenia > Hyparrhenia diplandra. The sequence continues at coordinate 18,075 of JADLZK010012814.1, forward strand.
TGTTTGATTTAATTGTTTCAGGGGTATACATGTCTCATAATGTGGGCTCAACCGTAATTTTTATTGTTGGGACTTGGCATTCTCCTATGGGCCAAGCCCACTAGAAGAGGCCCAAGTGGAGTTAGTGGGTGACTTGTAAATCCAACCCCCACCGAGGGTCGCATGTAAATCTACCTTGCTTATAAACATAGAGGGTGCCATGAGAAGGGGGAGCTCTCTCCTCTTAGATACACACACTCAAAACCCTAATTCACACCCCTCCTCTTTCTCCTCAACCTGTTCGAACGAAGTTTCAACATTGGCCACCTGGGTTGGCAGCCGAAAAATTTCAGGAGAGCTAAAAGTGAGC